>DWIE01000267.1:0-17544 GCA_018248235.1 Choaspes benjaminii
ACGTAAAATCTGTTAAAAGAAGTTAAACAGATGTTCAGTAACTAGTTTGAAATAGTAATATCAGATAATAATTATTAACATCCAGTAATCCCCTAAATACCTCCATAACAACCGTTGTCGAAGGGGCCATCGCTAAAAGTCAAAACAGAAATGTACTGCAGTGGTAGAGCCGGAGTTTCGGGATTGATTTACTTCACAGATAACACTGCGTGATACCGTTGCAGATAGCGCCCGCGAGCGCGATTGTCGGCTTGCCCCGAGTGCTCTCAGAAGTCCACACCGTTAGTTTAACACCAAATCTGCCTACAATACGTACGTAGATACTTTGATTCCGGTAATAAGCTTAAAGTCACGATCCAGTTCCTCGCAGCCGTCTTGCCGTCTACGTAATCTCTTCTAAATAAGAAGCTCCTTGTATGGCAACTGGCGTATATTTTAAAGCTCTCTCTTCGTATTGCTTTTAGCGATGATTTATTATTTTATCGTAATACTTAGCGGGGTATTGTTTATTTTCGAATTATCACGACGTTAACATTATGTAAACGGTACACTAATTTTACGGTATTACTATCGGTAGGTACTATTCCTTCTTAAATTAAATTTTAATAATTAATAGCACATTATATTTACACCTAATTGTAGGCCCTGCTAAACATTAACTTGAACTTAGTATAAATTAAAAAATAAACTAATGTTTATAACTAAGTATTATAAGAGTTTTTAGCATACCGTCGTACCTAAAAATGTCCAGTGTATAAGGTACAATTTATGTCAAATTACGAAGGAAAGGAACAACATAGACTTTCCAGGTATTTAAGGAGCAGCTAGAACATAAAGGGAAGCAAACAGATAGTCAATAAAAAAAATTACCTATATTTGTTTTTTTTTGCAGTGCAATTAAGAACTTGGAAATGGCAATTAATTTGCAGTCACCGACAGAAGTTAAAAATTTGTTCATATATTTAAATAAATATCATCTATACCATGAACGGGATAGCTACGCATAGGTTGCGGATTCGATTGTTATTAAGGCAAATATTTAATAGGTAAAGGTTAGATACTTAATATAGATATGTATAGGTAAATAAGGCCTTGGACACAAACCTTTATGCGTTAATAAATGTCTAACAATGAATTCACGAGGCCCTTTAAAATTGAGCACTTGTGATCAAATAAACATAGTATAAAAACTGCTAACTCCGTAAACTCGAGCCGTGTCCCTAAGGGATGGGAATTAATACGTTCGTTGCCCTTGTCCCGCGCGGCGACGTGCCATCTAGTGAATTGTAATTTAATAAAATAGTAGTTGTAATGTTCAATTGAGCTGCTACAGACATCGGAGACTACAAGAAATATAGGAACACGTTTTCTTAAAATACATTAACACAAAACCCACAACTGAAATATGCAACGGTTAGCTAATCATATACTTGTACCAAATATTTTCATATACATTTGGATAGTATCGAGAATGATTGCTATCAAGCTATAAGGAAAGTGCTTAAATGTCCTATGCTGCTGACAAAATACAGAAAGTAAATTGTTTTCTGGATTCAAGTAATTTAATTATTATTGCAACTGTTATCATCGGTCAACCAAATTATATAAAACCGTATATCATTTTGGAGACCACATTAGAGAACTGATTATCCTCTCTTTATTGTTAAGTTTTTGTAATATATTGGCTATAACTCCTTACGCCAACAGCTTACAACAACTTATGCCAATAACTTAGTACTATCAAAATTAAATAATGATCTTCCTTATTTTGAACGGATGAAATATATTTGTTTTGCAATTCTCGATATGGTCTATTTAAGCCTTTGTGACCTAATATAAAACAACAAAGAATATAAAATCGGCAAAGTTAGGGTGCCTAGAGGTGCAAGGCGACCGGTAAACCGGTTTGACCGGGAGATTCTTTGTTTGGTTATCGCAGAGTCGAGACGACGCCACTCGTAGCGGACATCTCGCCGCCTGACTGACAGCACGTTTATCATTTTCAGAGATAACAAGTCGAGCGCGGATGTGTCCGCGGCGACGCTTGGGCAGCTGAAGGCCGGCGTGGCCTGATGGCGATAGCAGTACGCACCTTGTTCGTCACTGCAGTGCTGGCCACGATCGCGGATGCCGACGCGGCGCGCTTTGGCGACCGCCTCGCTCCGCGCGTGCCAGCACCATACGCACCGCGCAATGCTCCCGCCGCGCAACACTACACTGAAACTGAATATGAGGATACGTACGAACAGGACTACGATGATCAGAACCATTCAATTGAAGAAAATGAATCACAGGCCGAAACGGAACCACCTCCGCGGCGTCCCGCTAGAACTGAAGCTCATCGTCTCGAGATGAGTACGGAATACTTTGTGATACCGGAAAGAACTTCCTCTTCAACACTGCCGCCAAAGCCATCACGTGCTCCAGTGTCAACACCCAGGCCCTTAAATACAACCAAACCTCCGCTTACGCTGCATTCTATCAACGCGTTGAGGCAAGAATCTTGGGCAGTGCCAATCCTATCGCTGGCTTGCGTTAGTATGATTACTTTCGGTGGTTTCGAGGCCTTCGTGGTATGGGGAGCCAGACGTAAAGCTCCAAGTCAGCGCCATCTCCTGCTTGGACAAACTTTACTTTTCGGATTGTTCTCGTGTGCAGCTACCGCAGCGCTGTTTGCCGCTACTCCAAACGGGTTCACTTGCGGGGCTGTACGTTTTGGTACTGGCGTATCTTACGTAATTGTATTTGCGTCGTTATTAGTGAAATGTGTTTTTTTGTTAAGTTTAAATGGAGGTGTGTATCTACCTGCGGCATATCAAGGACTACTTTTATTTTTCGCCGTGATGATACAAGTAGCCATAGGCGCGCAGTGGCTCGGCGGCTCGCCTCCGCGTGTATTAGTCGGGGGAGGAAGATGTGACTCTTCTTTATCAGACTTATTGTTGTCCTTGTGTTATGCCGCATTTCTAATTACGGTAGTTTGTGGTGTAGCATTAAGATCACGCGGCATCCGTGATAACTATCGTGAAGCGACACATATCGCCGGAGCAGGCGGTGCGACAGCTGCTGTGTGGATTTGTTGGATTGCGGCCGCTGTAGGTGCACCCGAGCAACACCGGGACGCTTGTGTTGCAGCTGGACTGCTAGGGACATGTGCAGTAGTTTTCGCACTTATGTTTGCACCGAAAGGCCGAAGACTAGCTGCATTAGGCAGAGAAGGCCGATGGGACGCAGATCGTGACGAAGGACTTAGCTCTATTGGGGCTGCCGGTTCCGGGTATTCGCCTTCTTTCTTCCATTTTAAGCCGGTCAAATATGGCATGGTGTCGGCAGCAGCACCGGCGCCAGCACCACCGCCAATGCTAGATCGAAAGGACCCACCAGCTCAGCCAGCCGGTTAGTTAAGTATCTAGAGCGCGCTAATAAGTAAGAATAGCCATTCAGTGCACCAGTTTTAAACGTAGTTCACCGACTTATGTTTGCAGATCCCTATGGAGCGCTGTTCGCAAGCTCACCTCACTTCCACGCACGCCCTATGTGCCCTCCGCCGCACTATCCCATGCACCCTCTAACGCACTACCACTACAATTATCCACCATATCATTATCTTCTACCCCCAGGTAATTATTGCAACTCGCACTTACAATTTATGCCATACTACTTTCCTTTAAATTAACAGTTACTAATGACGGTTACCTAACTAGAATATTTTCCTGTAACGGTGATTATAAAAAACTCTTGAAAAAGTTGTATATAGTTGTAAATGTATATAGTTGTATATAATTCATACAATAAAAGCACCCAACATAAATACAAGTTTCTTAAGCCAACCTAGCACAATTGAACGATTTCACTTACAAAACATGGCGTTTGAACTAACAGAAAGTATTTATACAGGCGTGGTGATGCGTCCGGAGGAGGGCAACGTGTACACGAGCGTGGAGCCTACCTTCAGCAGCAACCCCAACGTTTACTTCCAACGCACGGAACCGTTGCACGTCGGCATGATGTACTGAGCCCCTGACAAACCAGCGTTCCAACGCGAACAGTGAGATTTGACAGTGCAACCACTAGTCGCTGCTACGAGCCTAGTGCCATATCAGGAAAAACAGATAGCGGCCACGACATGTCGGGAACCTGATACGACACTAGGCAAATGCGCTTTTCAAACGCCGCCTGTTACCAGTACGATTAAAATTTAATTTGTGTTTAACAATCATGATAGTGTCATTCGAATGTAAAGGGCTGAAATAGCAAGCGGTACGTTGAACTGGGCATTGAATTGCCGGAAGCCTGTAGTAAACGATCTTCAAAATATGAACATTTTCAGAAGCAGTTTAAAATATTTTCAATGAATCATACTCTGTAAGTAATGCCTGTTGAAAGTATATTAATTTATAAGTCGATGTGAAATTGATATCTGCAAATGTTTATAAAATCATTTTATTTTCATAGCAAAGAACACACTCAGTATCCATGAAACATTTGAACATTTCTTAAAATATTGACTTATATTATAAATTACGAAAAAAACATAGGTTTGAAAAAAATTGATACTGTGAATTTTAATAAAAAAGCTGTTTGTGATTTTACATTGTACTCAACCCACCCTTAGTATTTTGAACAACACCAGTTTTAAGATTACATACTATTAGATAGGTAGGTTATAAATGTAAGAATACATTTCAAAATGAAAATTGTAAATAAAGACAAATAAAAATTTCCAAGTGTTTTATTACTTATGATATAAAATTATTCTAGTAACAAAATTTTATCAATTGATGCACACTTTTAAATAACTTAATTGAGTACATTTTCCCTGGTGCCAAAGTTCTTATAGACTTTTATCAACCCTGAAACACACTACACTACACGCCACATTCACTTGGTGCCTGTGGACAGAAGAGCTAACAGACCAGAGGCCGCTGTAAGAGAAATGATGTAGTTAACAGTAGGTGTGAAGGAGCGCAGGAGGTAGAAGCTGCTGAGGATCACAATGGTGAGGAACAGTGCATTATTGTAGAAGATAGAGAAAGTTGTTGCCTCATAATCAGCTACCTCATTCTTCTTCCACAGGATCCTTTCATCCTTCTCCTTCCTGCTCATCTTCTTATCATCAGCCAGCTTCCTGGTCATTTCACGCGCGACAGCGTCCTCCCGACGGATCGCGACGCGGTGCTTCAAGTAGAACTTAGTGTTCCGGTATGCGAGCGCCAGCAGCCAGGTGCTCACTGCTGTTACCCCCGCGAACCAAGCCAGCGATGTGCTCACCTCCAGCGCGTGCACTCGCCAGAAGAGCCATATGGGAATCGCTGACACTATAAACGCATTTCCGTAAAATAAGGCTGAAGACTTCGTGGACACATTCCTGCTGAAATCTTGCAGTAATAATTCTTCCTCTTTTGTGAAAGCTTTGTTTCCTTTGCCAGACATCTTGCTATTTATTACTTTGTTCAACACGAGTACTTTGCTCCAATGTATTTAATAAAAGGCAAATTATTTTTACAATCACGTTCACTACAAGAAACCTACAGCTGGGAAGACAGCTCAATTGAAACGTCAGGTGACGTTTAGCTTACATGTCATTTGACATCTCACGCATTCATCCTACGTGTCAAAACGTAGTAACTATAACCGACTAGACGAAATAGAAAGCAAGAAATTATATCCATAATTTTTTTACTTTAATAAGCTTTTTAATAATTTCCAACTTTCTAATGTAAATATAAAAATTCTAATACTGTTACTTATGAAAATAGATTTTACACGCATATTATTTTTAGAAAATATTATTATGCGTTTCCTACATTTGGGAAGTAGTCCATTATAATTTTCAGCATATAATTTAAATAAACGTTGTTTTTAATTTTGATTATTTATAGATAAACAATACCCTATTATTGTTATACCTGATGGTCGGACGCATATGTATTCTATGTAAACAATGGTTGACAAGTTGACATTAACGGAAAACTCAAAATTCAAATATTAAAAGGGCACCGGAGATTCTTCGTTGTAGAATTTGATGATTTTAGAAATTAAATGGATATCCTTGGTGTTCAAATAATATTATAATACATAAGTGCCTTTTTTTACGTACAATGACTGATTTCGAGTTTTCTATTCCGCTTCAGAAAGACGAGTTACTTGAATCTCATGTTGGGCAATATCACGTAGAAGATATTGTTCAGCCGCGGTTATTGTTGTCCAAACTTCAAGATGCTGCAAGAGCATATAATTCTGATGGAGTGGAATACATATTGGAACATTTTGATACATACTTCTCCATCATAGTCCATGGCACTAAATTAGAGTGGAATGTCATAAATAAAGGTTTTGATCACATAGTGAGAACTATAAAAAACCTGTGTACTCATCTGGACCCTATCTTAAAGGAAACAGAAATTGAAGCAGATGTTCGAACTAAAAATTTGAATATAGTGAAAATGGTCATGTATCTATTTACCCAAATAATGAAAACCAAAGATGCAAAATTAGCAGCAGATAACTCCACCAAGCTCACTTTAGGCAAAAAAGGGAAAAAGGCAACTGATGATGAGGAGTTCTGCGGTTGGACAGAATCTGATAAGCAAGGGGCACTGATAACACTTTACTTACTAGTGCAACAGCCACTTTCAAAACTCTGGGACCCACCATTGGCCGAAGATAACTTTGTAACAATGGTTGCAGAACCTTGTTATAAGGCATTGGAAGAACAAATTATAAAGAATAAAGCTATCAGAGAGATTATATTTCAAGTATTGGGTGTACTTACAAAGAAATATAATCATGGCACATCATGTCTTATTAAATTAGTGCAGGTATGTAATACTTATTATGAGTGCATGTTTTTTCAAATTATAATTACAGTCAAATTTTGCTTTTTATCTTGCTATCTCGCACTTCTCTATTGGAATATATTCCCCAACAAATAAAATATCCTATTCTGATATTAACCTACATTACAAATTTTGTTGTAAAATTTGACAGTACAAAGTTGTCTATATGTATTTAATACTAGCTATATAATAATAGTATGTTTTCTAGGTACTCCAAATGTCTGAGCATTCGGTATCTCCAATATGTGCGGGTGTAGTACAGCTAACAAAGGATTTTGGTCTTGGCACATTTGGACCTCAAATGGTGCGAGAAATAGCTGAAGCATTAGCATCAACAGAAGAAGATGCTGGTGGTGTTGGCACCACGGAGCAAGGTGCGGCAAGGAACTGTGGGGCATTCTTGCTGGAGCTCACTAAGGAGTTGCCCAAGGAGATGGCTAATGCTATCGCCACTATACAGCCTTATTTAGAGAGTGATGAGAGCTACACATTACGCATCGGCGTGCTGGGCATGATGTGTGAGGTGCTGAGCGTGGAGCTGTGCGGCGAGGGGCTGGGCGAGCAGCAGCGCGCGCAGCGGGACGACTTCCTCGACGACCTGTACGACCACATGCACGACCTCTCCGCCTACGTGCGCCACAAGGTCCTCCAATTTTGGTCCCGTCTTCAACGAGAAAATTGCGTGCCTGTAAATAGACAACGAACAGTTTTAGAACGAGCCACCGGACGCCTCAAGGACAAAGCTGCACTTGTGAGAAAAGCTGCCATCCAGCTTCTTAAAGTATTTTTGGAATGTAATCCATTTTCGGCTCAACTAAAATTAGAAGTATTGGAGGAGCAATTAAAAACGGAACAAGCTGCATTGGATGAATTGCAGAGTAAGGTCGTCAATCCAGGGCCAGATCCTGAACTGATCAAGAAATGGGAGGAAATTGAGAAAGATGTTATTCGTACGATTAAGGAAAAAATAGATATTCTCACGCAAGACGAACCTACCTTATCGCAGGCTACACTGGAGAATCTATATGATGCAATCCGTAAAAGTTTGCGTGAGAAAGATTATTATAAGGCTTTCCTAATTGTAAAACACACGGAGAGACAATATCCCGATGCAAAATTATTGAGATGTGACATGGAGAAGAGTGACCAGTTAGAGTATTTCATCGCGTTACTCCGAAATATGTTCGTAATATCAGACAAAACACAATCAATCTCTCTTACACAACAATGTGAAAATGAGCTAGCATTGTACAAGAAAATTGAAGAGAAGGAGAGCGTAGTAGCATTTCTGCAGGAGTCCGTAGAATTTAGCCGCATGATATCTGAAGCTATTCCTTTGATAAACTCATTATTGATGTCCAAACAAGCTGGGGATGTGAGCGAAGCGATAGACTTCTTCACCACCGCGCATCATTTTAATATAGAATCTGCTAAAATAGGTGTCACCAATATGTTAATTCTCGTTTGGTCACCAGACCAGGAGAAGCGCGAGGCGGTGGAGCGCGCGTACCGCGAGCTGTACCTGGCGGGCGAGGGCCGCGCGGAGCGGGCGCGCGCGTTCGGCGCGGCGCGCGGGCTGGCGCGGCTCGCGGCGCGCCTGCCGCGCGGCGCCGCGCTGGCGCTCGACCACCTGGTGGGCAAGTGGCTCGCGCGCGGGGACATCGCGCCCGCCCTCGTGCAGGTGTTCTGGGAAATGTTCTTAAAGAAAATCGACGGAACCACAGATATGGATAGCTACGCGGCGTTGTCATTTCTAGTTATGATTGCGAAGGCTAAGCCTTCTGTCGCGCAGGCCAACATGGAAGTTATCCAGTCGCATGGGCTTACTGGAGATTATAATTCCAGAAACTTGAGCGCACAACTGCTCCTGTCTTTAGCACAAAAAAACCAGCGGTTTCCAGCCGAACATCCTATATTTACGTCTCTGTACGACAGTTTGATGGAAGCATTTTCAACGTTCACTGAATTTGCCTCTTTTGCCGGTAATTCTATAGACTTCATTTACGCGGTCTGCGATACTCCTGAAGCCGTTTGTACAAAATTAGTCTCGGAAATGTATAAGAGAATTGAAAAAGAAACTGTAAAAGACACGGAAAAAGAGAATGAGGCCAGCATGCCGACTGAATTGCTAACTAGGTTTGTCTTCGTCTTGGGACATGTAGCACTACAACAACTCATATATTTGGACATCAATGTATACAGCGAACTTCGTAGAAGAAACCAAGTGCGCGAGGAGCGCAAGGCGGAGGAGAAGCGGCAGCGCAAGGCGGGGCGCGCGCTCGCCACGCCGGCGGGCCGCGGCCGCGCCGCCGACCTGCGCCGCAACACGCTCATGAACCTCAGCAACGCCAGCGCCTCCTCGCGCGGCCAGCGCGCCGCCAGCGTCACCGCCAAGACGCCTTCGACGAACACGACAATGACGGAGGAGGAGACGGGTCTGGAGGGCGCGGTGGCGGACGACGCCGACGCGGAGTACGTGCGCAACGTGTGCGAGCGGGACATCGTGGGCAAGGACTGCGCGCTGGCGCGGTACGTGCCGCTGCTGCGCGCGCTGGTCGCCACCACCACTGCGCCCGCGCTGCAGGCCTCCGCCGCGCTGGCGTACACCAGATTCATGCTAGTATCAAGTTCGGTGTGCGATGAAGGGCTACAGTTAATGATGACAATTTTGAAACGATCAAAGAATGTTCATCTGAGAACAAATATGATCATAGCCTTTTCAGATTTAACTCTTCGATTTCCTAATCTCACACAGCCCTGGACGCACCATATCTATCACACGCTTAGCGACGAGCAGCTAGAAATCCGTCAATGTGCTGTGAAGATGCTCTCTTTCCTAGTATTACATGAGATGGTGCGTGTGAAGGGTCAGATCGCAGATATGGCGTTGTGCTGCGCGGACAAAGATCCGAACATAGCGTCCATGACGCGGGTGTTCTTCAAGCAACTCTCACAGAAAGGGAACGCGCTGTATAATGTGATGCCGGATATCATATCCAGGCTCAGCGACCCCGAACTCAATGTCCCCGAGGAACAGTATAGAGTTATAATGAAATATATAACTTCACTTATTCAAAAAGACCGTCAGATGGAAGCCTTAGTTGAAAAATTGTGTCAACGCTTTAAATTGTCGACGGAGGAACGCCAGTGGCGAGACTTAGCGTATTGCCTCTCGTTATTCACATACAATGAACGATCTCTAAAGAAACTTATTGAAAATATGGACTGCTACAAAGATAAACTGCACAGCCCGGGAGTAATGCAATGTTTTACTGCCCTCATGAATAACACTTCCAAAATGGCCCGGAATGATATAAAGACTCTAGTGACAGAGCTCGGTGACAAGATTGAGGAATGTTTCGCGGTACGAGACGGGGAGGAAGGCGAGACGGACCGGCACAGCCAGGAGGAAGGTGAAGGACGAACCAAGTCCGCTCGTGCTACGCCGCGTCGCAAGCCGCCGCGCACCAACCGTCGCCGCTCTTCCACCAGCACTGACGAGAACGAGCCGCCAAATAAGGAAAATACTCCACCACAATCAGTAAGAAAATCAAGGAGAAAAGTTGCACCCAAAGTCAGTGTCACGAATGATTCAGATGAATCAGATGATGAAGAAACCCAGAAAAAAGATGAAGTCTTCAAAAAACCTCCAACTCGAAGAGGGACTCGAAAAAGAAATTGATGTTAATTTATTCTAAATAAAATCTATTTCTGTACCTACCTTTTTACCTTAGCCTTTTAATTTAAAAAAATCTAAATACAATTGTATCAGTCTTGTATTCAACAAAATATATTCTCATTTATACACTCTTTAGACATTGGGCTCATTACATGCTATTATATATAAATACAAATCACTATAAGATTTTCGCAATGAAAACAAATCGACTTTTTACAAATAAGATAAAAACCCGTGACGTGAAGTGATTACCTCCGTGTATGGGGTGTAGAGGTTAGGAGAATCATCTCCATATAATGTGTCCATTGAAAAAAATGGCGCCACATTAGCATCAGGGTATTTTAAAAAACCGCCCAAATTTATAATTATTTTGTGAATATCATTTGTTAATGCTTACTTAGAGAATATTTAAAAATAAGTACATGAGTAAGACGAGAAAATTATGTATTATAGAATAAATAAAAAAGTAAAAGCAATACATAAAATAAACAGGAAAAGCTAATTTGAAAAAAAATAGTAACTTTTTCTTAAAAATACATTTTTTTGCATCCAACAATGTTTCTGAACAATACAAGAATTATTAAACAATTGAGGTATTAAAACAATTTTATGGCATAAGAAAATAATTATGCTTTGAAGGCAGTCACAATACAGAGTACACATTATAAATAAAAACCTCTACAATCCTTACACTACATATTTCAATTCGTTTACAACTAGCGCCATTGTGGACGGGTTTCGAAGTGTTATTTCCAACTTACTTTAAGTGGTCACTTTTTCAATGTTTCACTATTCACTCCCATACCACCGGGAAGCAGACGGTAATGAGCCTGTTAGTGAAACGAAGTCGCGCGTTCGATTTCTGCGGCGATTTAATTTGCGTATTTCGTCGTTGGAAACATTATAGGAGAAAGAACTATAACATTCGAGTGTGGCAGTGCATACTGGATTAATTAATTATGTATAAGTAACTGCAACATAGACTCTTGTGCAGTGTGGAAACTACTTACAATTTTCAAGCCTGGCCCTACGAATTTCCACCTGTATGAGTTGGTATTTACGGTTCCTTCAAATACTCCGAGATCTATAGTAAAATATATATTAATAACATTTTAACATTGACTAGAGGTCGCCCAGTGGTCGAAATTCGCCCATTTTTACACAGTTAACACAAAACAAAAGAGTATAATGTAAGAGACCCTTGTTTCAGACGCAACGGTATGTCCAATGTTTTTGTAACCACTTTATTTTGTAAAGCATATTAAATCAAAATATTAGTTTTTTGCACTCCTTCTCCATATCAGCTTTAACTGTGCCAAATTTCACACGCGTCAGGCTATGAATTTAAAAAAAAGGGTACAAAGTTTTTTACAGTGAAGATAGGCTGTATAGCAATACGCCGAAACCGTTCATTTTTAAACATCATATATTTTGGCATTGACTTTGACATACACATTTTTTGAGTTTTAGTGTATAAGTTGTCCGGAGAAGTATAGTTATGAAAATATATTATTTACTGTTATGAAGATTTACTGTTTGATTATATTATTAATGTATAGACCTGGCCTTGCTATGATTTCTAATCACTTCAAATGCATAAATGGATTGTATCCGCGCTCTAAAATTGCTAGGTTTCCAGTCCCGGAGAATATGGTGAGCTGGACTAAGGAATTTACTGAATACGAACCACCTTACCACACAGACAGATCTACGTTAGGCAAATCATGGGCTGATCCAGATATTGATGACTCAAATTTTCACCCTAAGTGGAATGGCTTGGATGGTAAAGTAAATAGGGAAAGTCATATGGGACTATACCAGGTTGTTAACCGTTACCCTCTTAATCCTACTGGTCGAACTGGGATACGGGGCAGGGGCGTCCTCGGACGTTGGGGCCCTAATCACGCTGCAGACCCAGTTGTCACCAGATGGAAGAACCATAATACTGGTGAAGTTGAACATGATGCTTCTAATAAGCCAATTCTTCAATTTGTGGCAATAAAACGGGGTGACACAGGAGAGTGGGCTTTACCAGGTGGAATGGTTGATCCTGGTGAGAAAGTCAGTGTTACTGCAATTAGGGAATTTAAGGAAGAGGCTATGAACTCCTTACTTGCATCTGAAGGTGAAAAGGAAGAATGGAAAATTAAGTTTAATGATTTCTTCAGTGGCGGCATTGTAATATATGAGGGTTATGTAGATGATCCCCGAAACACTGATAACTCTTGGATGGAAACAGTTGCATATAACTTCCATGATGATGATGGTTCAATAGTTGGAATGTTGAATCTGCAAGCTGGTGATGATGCAGTTGGAGTCCGCTGGGTGGACATCACACCAGACCTTAAGCTATATGCGAGCCATCAATATATAGTCCAACAAGTTCTTAAAAAACATATAAAAAGTACATAATAAATAATTATTAAAAGGTTAAAATGGGTTTTATTAATTACTAGCTAATGCTCATGACTTTATTCGCATAAAAAAATGCACACCTTGTTCACATTACCATAAAAAAATCATAAGTAACTTAAACTTTAACTGTATATTAATTAAATAAAGATACCATGGCCATTTTTATTTTTTGTAAAGACCAAATGTCTAAAAAATAAAACAAAAAAAAATTCTGGAGATGTATTGTTATATGGTAATTGATAAATAGCATCTTTATGAATTAAAAATATTCCTAGGCCAACATGGCCATTCTTCTTCCATAGCTTTGTACATAATAGACAACTGATACTGATTGGGTGGTTTATTTGTAATAAGTTCGTTTGAGACTATTGCCATTCCAGAAGGTAGTTGAAATTTTTTTTGCTAGCATAGCACCATCATAATACTTTAATGGTGGAACAATCTATCCAGGTTCATCCCTGGTGAATACCACCACCATTTATTTCTGCTGCAAAATAGTTCTTATATAAGAGTTGTAATTCAGCTTAAATGGTGTGAGAGCCAACATACACAGGACACATGTTGCTACCATATTAGCCCTTGAGTAACAACACGCTTGTGTCCAACTTCAGAATGAAGAATGGGTTAAGTTAGTTAGTTTTGAATTGGTTATGGTTATCATGGGTTGCAGTAGTCACAGTCAATATCATGTTCTACTCTAATTATCATTAAAAATATGTACATACTATCTACTTGTGCACTCAATGCAATTAAGATAGTAAAGTCACGATATACAGGTTAAATAAAAAGCAGCCATAGAAAGCTTGAATTTTATTTTGGAGATATGTAGTGGGTACCATAAAGTCATAGTATACTAAATGTACATGAAATGCAGTAACTGTTCACATGACAAAAGTAATGCAGTACAAATTCCATGATAAAGATAGAAGTGGAATATGACACAAAAATGCATACAACAATGCAGCTAATCAAACTCACTGTCGTGCTTCTAAAGAAAGTCAGAAAACTTTTATTGGTCCCCAGCATACACTATTTTAGCTGGTTAGTTAATAAAAATCGAAATGGCTAATAATAAATTTATGGATTGTCACATAGCATAAGATAAATGCATTTGAATGGACCATGTTAACTCCAAAACTTAAAAGTATTGCAATTTCTTATTTGTACACAAATCATGTGATATTAACTTTTATCATCGCGGACATCACACGTTTTTGAATGCAACAGGCACTCACACACTGCTTATTTTATAACGATATTTCGACCCAGTTACATGAGACATGGTCACCATGATCGATGTACACAAATCACTTAAAATCGTGATTGACTCAGTAGTCTCAGTGGACTCAATAAAGCATTGAGTAATGATGTTGAACCAGAAACAAAATAATAAATCCCATTTATCCATAACACGGGAAATGACTAGTAGTACTTTTATAATTTGCATCCAATCTAATTATATGTTCTTTTTCTTATCTAAAATATAAGATCCCTGGGTTTTATCATACTTAATAAATTACAATGTGCAAATTACGCTTTTGTTACACATCAAATAAAAAGGATCAGGAACATGATGTTTAGAACCATTACAAATGCCCCTATCTAAAAACCCTAATTATACAATTACATAATGAGAACAAATAATATTATACTTAAGTATCCAAATTTAAACTTTAGTTATAAAATTGTTTAAAAACCTTTAACAATGTATGATACTCTTATGCATAATAAATAATTATTATGCTTTTCTATACTTAAACCATGTAGTAATTCGATACATTTGTATGTGAAGTTTTTAATTTTTACTTAAAAAATTTTGCCAAAATTCCGCACCAAATCACCATATCACAGCACCAAGGAAAGCCAGAGGTTATATGTCTTATGAAACCATATCCGTTGAAGTCAAAGAATTGTAAGCACGGTAACAGTTTACATCATTCATTAACTTCAGGATGTTCTGTGTAAACGTTGGTAGATCCTAGAACACACAAAATATATTGTTAGGAACTATGCATTAATAATAATTAGAGAGGAGGCTTCTTACAAGAATTTAGGTTCATATAATTCATAAAGGTGCAACTTACAACATTCTAATGGTAAATAATGTAGAAAAAATAAATTTGGGATTTCGGATGATTCTGTATATGCAAGAAACAAATTAAATTGAAATTTAAAGAAAGTACACTGAAATTTTTATTTCTTCAAATTTACACTTGAGTATTAACAAGTAAATACCTAAAAATTATATTTGGTGAAAACTATTCTTTGTCTGACAAAAATAGAAATAACTGATTTTATAAAAAATTAAGCCTATTATATTATAAAATGATGAAATGCCTATAAACTAGACTATTTTTGTGCAGGAATAAATCAATACATTTTTTTGTACAATGTTAGGTCTATGTTGACATAACCTTTTTAGTAAATTGCCAAAATGGATAACATATATCTTTGGACCCTCCTTAAAGATTTTGACAAAAATTGTATATGCAAAATGTATATATATTGAAAAATATTTCCCATAAAAAGATATAAAGTATCTGCTCATATGAAGTCACAATAAATAAAATTCTACCGGAAAAGGTAAAACGATTTCTTTTCCTAAACATCCAAATATCTTTACAACGGTAAGACTTTTATAGTTGAACTTTTTATGATATAATTACAGACCCTTTGATCTACATCCCCCTTAGGTTTGACGAGGTCTTTATGAAACACCCTGTATGCTAAAGTCTTACATTTAATAACCAAAAAGCTGTGTGTCAGTAGTTCTTAAATGTGTGTGTATATTGCTAGTACTAGTATAAAAGTTAAAAAAAAGTCAGGACAGTATCAGGCAGAAGGTGCAACTGAAACGTTAATATCAATCACAGTGTCTATTAAAGTGGAACAGTGTTTAGCGTACCGTGTCGGGCGGGAAGTCTGCCAGATGCTGCGCTTGGTCCGCGGGCAAGCCGTGCAGGGAGCGCAGGAAGTGCGGCAGGAAGGCGTGGCGGAAGGCGGCGAAGTCCACCGCGGCCATCGCGTGCACTGCCGTCAGCGCCTCGTCGCGCAGCAGCGCGCGCGCGCCGCCCTCCGTCAGCCCCGACAGCAGCACCGACAGGAACTCGCACATGAACTCCGCGCGGAACACCGCCTTGTTGTAGAGCTTCCACTTGGCGTGCAGCAGGTCCAGCGTGCCGATGGCGATGCGCAGCAGCTCGATGTCGGGCAGCAGCAGCGCGCGGCCGAGCGCCGCCAGCGCGCCGCGCAGCTCGTCCGCGCGCCGCGCGCCCTCCGCGCCCTCGCACTTGTGCGGGAAGAAGTACCGCCAGCGGTGCACCAGCACGCTGGCGAGCAGGCGGTGCGCGGCGCGGGCGAGCGCGGGCGCGGCGGGCTGCGCGCGCGGCAGCACGTGCGCGTGCAGCAGCGCCAGCACGGCGCGCACGCGCACTCCGCCGCCGCCCGCCTCCACGCCCAGCCGCACGCACTCCACCAGCCGCTCCACGCTGCCCTCCGCCTCGCCGCCGCTCCTCTGAGCCACTTCTAGGAAGACGTCTATAGCGGTGTAAGCAAAATTTCCAAGCTGTGGCAACAGCGCGGTGAACAGCGCAAGGAAGAAATCAGTGATTTCCGTCTCGGCGGTCGCGAAGGCCGGCTCGCACAGCATGCGCAATGCAGTCTCAGCCGCACTCTGAATGCCCTCTGCTATTATCTTCTTGGCGTGCGTGGGCGCGGCGGCGAAGGCGTGCAGCAGCGCGGTGAGCGGCGGCAGCGCGGCGGCGGGCCCCGCGGCCGGCAGCGCGCCCGCCTCGCCCTTGGCGCCCCACCACACCACCGCCAGCTGCGCGAACCCCAGCAGCGGCCGCGGCACCCCGCGCAGCACCGTGCCTGCACATGCGGCAACCTTTATGACCGTCGTCAATTACAACAAGAAATGCTCTATGTCTCTATTAGGATGGTTGTTGTAGTGGTAACTTATTAAGCAGCGTTGTAATTTGAAACGGGATGAAACGAAAAAGCGACATTAAAAAGAGACAAACACCTATAGCATTGAACGTGTGAGAGAATGAGATAGAATACATTACATTGTATCATCAATAATAAATAAATAACTGTTTAATGTCATAGATTCGTAGTCGTTTGTCCAAACGAACCACGTTCATTGTACCTCTGTGTAGCACTAATAGAAAACAGGTTTCTGTACGTAACGTACTGTACAGTCGTCATCTTTTAACGCTTTAGTTGAAAATATTAACCCAACCAGACAAATTTTTTTTTTAATGTATCTGTTATGTTTATAATTGTACTTCACATTTAACATATTAATATCGCGTGCTGTATACATCGCTTCAGATCGAACAGGATACATAATCGCAAAAGTTGGACATAGTCACATCGGGTGGAATGGTTGGCGAGGCGTATAAGAGCGCACCCTTGGTGAGCAGCAGCGCGGGCGGCCCGTAGCCGGCCAGGTGGTACAGGTAGAGGCGCATCCAGGGCGTGGCGGCCTCGGGCGGCGCGGGGCCCACGTGCGGCAGCGCGCCCGCCGCCGCGCCCGCGCGCGCCTGCCGCGACAGCGGCGCCGTGGACACCGCCAGCCTGCCGCCGCCGCACCCCACTCGTGTTTAT
>DWIE01000268.1:0-17538 GCA_018248235.1 Choaspes benjaminii
CCTGCCCAGTCAATTTCCATCTGTGCGAGCTGGCACTTGGAGTTTCTCGTCTAACACTCCAAGAACAATATTAAAATGTGCATCACCAACATTTTAATATTATCATTTTATATTTTTAAAATTTAAACTTGTTATTGGCAAAATGGCCGACAGCCGAAACGCCATTCCATAAGAAAAAAGAAAAAAATAATAAAACGAGTCCCGTTGCAGGCTGGACAGCGGGTCGTCCCGCATGAGCCTGTCGCAGTGCCGGCAGCTGGACGTGGGCGCGGAGGGCGGCTGCGCGGCCGTGGCGTGCGCGGGCGGCGTGCACGCCGGCGTCATCACGTACGCCACGCTCGCCTCCGCCCTCGTCGGCTGGGACCTGCGCGCGCCTGGTAACACCTCTTTCAAGCCTACTTTGGCCCCGCTGTGATTTAACTTGGGTGAAACGAAAAAGCTACATAAAAGAAATAGACCCATGCATCTATAGGATTTAACGTGAGAAATAATGAGATAGCATACCTCGATGAAATGAATTGCAATTTACTATTAATAAATTGTAAAAAAATCTGTTTTGAATAAAATATTAATTAGGAAAAAACTGTTTTGAATAAATTAATTAATAGAACGATGCGTCTGCTTTTAATCGGTTTCATTTGTCATGGGCTGCAGTGGTCGCTCAATATCAAGTGTGCTGCATGCCCGTTTGTTACTCTAATTTCGATAAAACAAGTAATGTGACATATCGCTCGCAGGCAACGCGTGGAAGCTGCAGGGCGAGCTGAAGCAGGGCGTGTACACGTGCGTGTACGCGGCCGCGGCCGGCTACGTGGCGGCCGGCACGGCCAGCGGCGCGCTCTGCGTGTGGGACCTGCGCTTCCAGCTGCCCATCACCTCCGTGCGCCACCCCAACTGTGAGCACCGCACCCTCGTACTCCTCCTGTCCTACCTGGGCACACAGAGCCGCAGTCATATTATGTATACTAGTAGCTATGGTGATTTAGTAGATCGCTCTAAAATTGAAATCGTTTCCATTACTTCCGTATGGCACTCCAATTGTGAACACCTTCTACATCTTTACTGTATCATTTTCTGGTCATCTCATTAGGTTATACAGAACATTCAACAACATAAAGTCGTTATTTTAAGTCATAGTGTGATAAGCTGCCATATTGTATATACTAGTGGTAGATTTCTTTTGCGTTCAAGATAGGTTCTGGTTGGCTATCCCCTGCACGGACTATTAGGATTTTTATACTGTATTACATTACATAAGTTCTTATTACCTTTACAAGGCATTCTAGTTGTGAGTGGCAATTCTTCAAATAGTAACAAGTGTCAACAGCTAGCTAGTCATGTTGTTGGCGGTTGTACCAACAAATCATCTCACATCGGAGGAGGAGTCATCGGAGCTTTTAATAAAAGCTTACAACATATAAATAAATCTAGATGCATACGTGCCAAGAGTGTGTGGTAACAGGGGTTCGTTGTTCCAGCGGAGCGCATCCGGCGAGTGGTGGGGTGGGGCGGGCAGGGCGGGCAGGGCGGCCGCGTGTGGGCGCTGGGGGGGCGCGACGCGGCCGCCTTCTGCCTGGAGTCCACGCAGCGCACGCACGCGCTGTGGCCCGCCACCGCCGCGCCGCGCGCGCTGCACTACGCCGCGCCGGTACGCACGCGCACAGACACACGCGCACGCATACGCGCACTCGCACGCACGCACACACGCACGCACGCACGCACACAGACACACGCACACGCACGCGTGCGCACTCACACTTACTTAGATAAAGTACGAACACACCCGCATTCAACAGAACCCGGACACACTCGCACTAAGTTGGTTATACCACCATCAAATCTATTTCATCGTGAAACAGTAGAGTTCGCACTACTTGTATCTCAGTGTAAACATGTAATACGCACCTCATGCTGAAATCGAAAGAAAAAATGCTGCATCTATCACATCTAAATTTAGTACACGTGCACAGCCTATTTGAATTAACGCATAAACTCTTTCGAATTATACAACACACGTATAATTCGAACCCTCACGTCTGCGCCACGGAGGTCGTCCAGCAACAAATAAGTAACGCAAGGTACTGTGCACGCAGGCGTCGCACTACATAAGTTCCGCGTACTGCGGCACCCGCGACGGGGCGCGCTTCCTGCTCACGGGCGGCTCGGACCAGCGCCTGCGCTACTGGGACCTGCAGCACCCGGAGGACTCCTACGTGATGCTGCAGGCGCCGGCCGACCAGCTGCACGGGGTCAAGTACAGGTACGCACTCTGCTCGACCCCACTCGCCCAACCTGCTTCATAAACGGGTGGTACATTTTTGTTTTGACGTTGCTACAGGCTTGTTGGTAAATAGCCACTGCATTCCATGACATCTGTAACGACAGATGTGATGCTACTCATAATGTGATGTCCTTATGTGATCTGTGTAGATTGAACGCTTCGTGACGATTGTATATGTTCGACTAGATTGGTTCCACTCTTGGTATTTATGCCGAGAAAAAATAAACGCAGTACTTGCGTTTCGGTAATGGATTAGGGTGCAACAGCCAGCATTCGCAGAACACGAGGCGTTCGATCTATGTCCTTAGAAGTACCACCGTATCTGTGGTTAAAGATGTCATGGGCTGCAATAGCTTCTTACCATCATGTGGTCCAAGATCGTGTGCCACTTCATAGTGAGTAACAAAAAAATTGAGACATTATTTGTAAGTGTAAGAATCGATTTAGAATTTAAGAAATTGAAAATCGTAACAATATATGCTGACTTTAATAAGCTGACGTGACGCGGCCTTGAAATAACGCGCAAAGCAATTCCCCTTCAACACTAAATGTTCAATTATATTTCAGGTCCCGTATAATCGACGGTACCACAGTTATCCAGGAGTGTTGCAAGCCCAACGCGAGCCCGCCTCCCTCCATCATAGAAGACAACGTGTACAGAACTGTGGAGTCCCGGAGCTTCTATCACACCGCACCCATCACAGACGTGACGGTGGTCGAAGCGAACAAGTGTTATGTGGTCAGTTCGTCCGCTGACGGTGTGATCAACGTGTGGAAGTAACACTGGATTGTTGTTGAGTTTGTGTAAATATGGTTGTTGTTGCTATTTTGTGCCAAATGGCAATGCAATGGGTGAGCTGAATGCCGTTAGTGCTTATCTCTTCAACGCCCTTACTGTGTTTGGTGGGTGCCTCGGTTCGATTCCCGGTTCGGGCAATGTACTATTGGATTTTTTAAATTTGCATGCGTTTGAAAATACCCTGTTAATGACAATACACTCGCCGCCTATTACATGGGACCTAAACATAACGCTAAACGTTAGTAATGTTCGCCTCTACCTGTACCTTCGGGTAAATGCAGCCGTGAGTTGTTTTTTTTTATTATGTTGAAATCTCAGGTAAGATTCCTAGGCAGTGCTATTTAGTTAGGAAAAATTGTGTTGAAGTTCCGAGTTGCAATACGGCACGGCGGAGAGATTTGCCCTTATCACATAGAACTGAACTGATGGTGATATTCACCTCTGCCTACCCCTTCGGGTAAATACAGGCGTTATGTTTTATGTAATTATTTTAATTATAGTTAAACTAGATGTATATCAGTCAGTAGGTCCACGGCTAGCTATTACAAACCTAAATAAAACCTTAAAATAGGAAATTGTACTCAATGTACAGAAATGTTATCCCTGACTTCAGAGTAAGAGTTAAAATATGTCAGTGAAGTAAAAACAAATGTGCCTAATTGTATAAAAAACTCCATTATATTTTATTAATCAAGTCTTCCCGTGTAAAAATGGAACTCTGGATGTATTTTTACTTCCTTTCAATGTAAGGTGTGTTCCTCCTTCCTTCTCCTCCTTCCTTCCAATGTATTCCTTTTTCCTTCCAATGTATTCGTCTTGCCTTCCTGGGGACACGTTTATCACACCACCTTCAGCGGCGTCCTCAGCGACAGGAGTCATATTTGAAAATTTCCACAATCCTAGCGACCCCATAGCCGAGGTCCGAACCTCTGAAGTATTCTCAGATTGGGTCATTGTTCCTTGTTGTTTTCATGCATTCTTGCATACCAAACTTTACTTCAATTCTCCTAGAGGACTTGCTCGCAACGGAGGATTGGTGATGCTGTAAAGGCGTATAGAGCCAACAGCACTTAGTCATTAAAAGAATGCCTCATATATATAAAAAAAATTAAAAGTATAAGATAAATAGATAAATCTTCGTTTTTATATGTTATGAAGTAGCACACGGGCTTGCAGTCTGCTGGTAAGTAGCTACTGCAGCCCATGACTTCTGCAACCACAGATGCTACTCTGATGATATAGCTATATATATGAGCTAAGCTATATAGAGATGAGATAGATATGAGCTATCACACCCTTATACAAAACATAAGTAGCGCAATCACTACTTTCACGGTACAAATAGGTGCCACGGTGATACCGACCCAGTCGAACATATTCATGTTAGGTTATTCTAGAAACTATATAAATTTGAATAATTCGTCTCACCACAGTAATCGAACTCGAGACCTCACGTTTCGCAAAACGGCTCATCACCGTCTGCGCCACTGAGGTCGGCTGGCATAACTTGATCTCAGTATAGTCTAGTTAATTTGATGGCATCTAGTTTAGAGCAAAATTCTTACAGACACTAAACTATTTACTCTTTTTCATCTACTTAACACTTGTATTACTCGTGCAAGCTTTGTAGTAAACATTGTTTTGCTTAAACATAGAGTATGAAGTAAAGTTGGTTTATATTTTTAAAAAATATTAGAAATTGTTTCTTCTAAGTCCGTTCCTCGTCCATAAGGGACAACTTTATTGTTTTCACCAATGTCCATATAGTTAGTCAATGAAAAGTTATATATCTAGAGCATAGGTTCCCAAGGGGGGCGGTACCGTCCCCTCTGGACGTTGGAGCTTTACGTGGGGTCAGTACAGAGCCTGAAGACAACTGGGGGACTCTCAAGGGGGCGCAATCGCAGCGTACCTTAATGACAAATTTCATGTAACAAAATATTCATGATTAGATAAATACATAAATAAGATGATTACGTAATGATGTAATGTAGATAATCATGTTAAAGGGGGTATTATGTAATTTTCTCTTTTGAAAATGTGGCGGTAGTCCAAAAAAGGCTGGGAACCTATGGTCTAGAATAATTGTTACTGAGCAGTAGCTAAACATCATGTGTTTACCTGTATATGCAGTCATCGTTTTTATTGTACACTGCAATTAAAGTTTTCAATTCTATATTTTATTGTTATTCATTATGAGACCAGATCCACATGCTTATGGCTTCTTAAGTCAATTATTAAACGTTTGAATTTGTTTTTGGTAAATACAGACACAAAGGAATATTTAAAGAATCACAAACTTTTTTCAGTATGGCAAACCTGTTAATGTGAACAATTTTTAAGCTGAAATTATTTGTATTTTTACAATTTCCTCAATGGTAACATTTTTATGTATAAAATTTTAAGCATATACTCAGTTTAGTGAATTATTACTTATTAAAAAAAATGTTGTGAATTATGTTTTTATTGATTTGCTCGTTCAAATAAATAAATATATATTGCAAATATAGATTACATTATTTTATATACTATAGTATATATCTTAGTCCATCATAGTATTCCTATATTTTGTAGTATAGTGCAATTTGTTATATATTAATATAATGTATAGCAGTAATAGTAAATATACTATATTATTATATATTTATATTTAATTCATTTATCATACACAGTAAATTTTAGATAGATAAAATATTATGAAGATATGTACAAATTGAAACTGCTTCAAATGCGCATTCCAGTACCATACATAATATGACGTTGCTTAATAAATAATTTTTGATGTTTATTTTTAAAAAAATACATATTTATTTTAAAATATGTAAGAAATCCACATTTAAAAATTTCCCGATTGTTAATTTAAAATTAAAACTCATTCTAAATCATTATATTATATTTTTATATAAATATATATATAATAGTTATGTGTTACTTATATTTAATGTAACTATGTTTTTACTTTAATATAGATAAAGGTTTCATACATAGGAAATTGAAACGGACAAAATAAAAGGCTATGTATTCTATGAAACAGTCAATATATTTACTCCCAAGACAAATTGCTCATTCTAATGTAAATTACGTGACGTATCAATAAATATAAGATATATTTTCATAATAAAAATTTGTAAATTGTTTTCTTTTTCATTTTTATATACCACACAATACATATACAAAATTGATTTACTTGACTCAAACATTACACAATTCAAATGCATTACCATCTATTACTACAATCTATATTATCCTACAAGATTTGAAACCATTAAAAATCTATTTCTGGGTATAAAAATTATTATCTACTTATTTGTTCATTGTTATTATATATATATACAGGCCACTTAGAATATATCTAAACATTTTACTACTTCATTCACAAAAGAGACTGAAACTAAGTTTCCTTCCTCACTTTTCTGTAGAATTTTGTTGAATGAACAATATATTATTCTACAGTTTGCAATATATAGGGTCGAAGACAAGCGATAATTGGTAACTCTGCAGTTCTTCTAAATGAAAACCACATACAGGTTACATGAGGCAAGCAACTTAGCCCTCACAAGCAGCAATGTACTTGTGACTGACTTTGAACACAACAATGGATGTGTCAAGTTTGTTAGTTGTCCTGTGCTGCAGTGGACACTTAACATCAGTGGAACCGCATGCTCATTTGCTACTCTAATATTCATTTAAAAAAATGGAAACGAAGGAGTCATCAACAATTGCCATAA
Organism: Choaspes benjaminii; assembly: GCA_018248235.1. Lineage (NCBI taxonomy): Eukaryota > Metazoa > Arthropoda > Insecta > Lepidoptera > Hesperiidae > Choaspes > Choaspes benjaminii. The sequence continues at coordinate 6,809 of DWIE01000268.1, forward strand.
TAAAGTTTATGATTTTATTACCTGGTCTTTTTATTGATTAATTTTGTTACACTCTCATCTACACTATTTCCGTGTAGTGTTGGTAAAAACATAAACTTTGTTTTATTCATATTTATATTTATTAAGCAATTATTTTTTCATAATAAGTCATAAATGAACATGAGATACTTGATGAGCCCTTCTATTTCTATAACCTTCACATACAAAAATACCTATGGCATAAATTACATAGAGTATTTTAGATAAGATAACAGGCAAGAACAATTGTAATTATTTATATCATATATATATACTTGTCATAATTATAGGACTGAACGCAAACCTGTGTTTATAGGTGCTATGGGTAACCACTTTCTTGTTAATTGATTTTCGAAGGACAATAAAAGGAAAAATATAAAAGTAATAATATAGTAGGACAACAACTTATTATATTTATTATTTATTTTATTATATTATAAATCTACTGATGTACTAAAATATTTAAATCTAAATACTATCCTTATTAAAAGTTCATTTAAATTGACTTGTCATCAATTAAAATTCAGCTTATATATAATTCCCTGATTTTTGCATGGCTGTTATATATAATGGATTATTAGTTATACTTAATTATGATTATGCTACGTATATTACACAAAATTCATTGATTACAAATTCTAAATGATCATTGTAATGGATTTATCCACAAAACTATGTGTTTATTTCTGTTACTTTCCATACAGTCACTCTTGCAGCTTGGACCATTGGTGCACAAAACCGCTCACACATGTGTTGCTTAGCTTCAGACCAAAGCTGCTTTTTCGTAGATAAAAAGATTTTTGTTTAATCTATTAGGCAAAATCTTTTGGTAAACTGTTTTTTTTTAAAGGATGAGTGCTGTTGGTATTACTGGCTTTTACAGCGTCACTGATTCAATGTGGCCCGCGGAGTGCACAGCCAGATGGAGGGTGGTAAACCAGAGCAATAGGCTCGCCTCCTAGCACATAACTAAATTAACTGCCGAAATGTTGTTGATATTCACCTTCGCCTTTGCATTTCTTAAATACAATTGTCACTTATGTTATCTACTGCTATCTCACCCCATATTAGAACTATATATTTACGCGTGTAATACATAACCACAAATTTTAAATTTAGTGTGCATAAGTAACTCATAAATGATTAGTCAATATGACTAACAGTTTTTGTGCCTGCATTGTGAAGTCTGTTTAAAACCAATTCTTTTCTTTTCGCATTCAATTCCTTTATAAGGTACTGATGCGACTATACATATGTATATTATTACAGTAACATTGATGGAATATCCATTTGAGGTATTACTTGGAGCCGCTGCTGCTTTTTTTATCGTCTTGCACATCTTCCAAGAGTTTCTCTAAGTCGATACCCTCAAATTTGGGATTCTGTGAGTTTGATGCATATTCGAGGAACAGTTCTTTGAGGAATTGCAGATCTTTTGTTAGTGTTTTCACTTTCTCTTCCAGCATTTGGTTTTCGGCTTTAAGTTTGTTCACTCGTGTGAATGTTTCTTGTGTTCTTTGCTTCGACTTGTATCTGCTCTTTTTTACAGCCTCATTATTCCGATCCCGTCGCTTCCTGTAGTCATCGTCTTCATCATCAGCGTCGCTGACCCCTCTTTTGCCACGCTTTACGGGCGCCATATCGTTATCTTCGTCTATTATCATCAAATTACTTGATATTCTTTCGCGGTTTACACTGTTCCATACACCGAAGTCCTAATTAAACGCGTATTAGATGTAATATTACAATATAATCGCTTTTTTGACTCGTATGACGAATATATGAGGATATTATTAGCCTTTAGCTCAAAAACAACACGAAATTATGACGCAATGCAATCTATTACACCAGATTTTTCTCACGGGTTTAACTAGAGGTTTAGTTATGTAAGCCACTTACATTCACTATTATTTACTTCACAATGACACCGAGTTCAAGTTCAATTCATAGTTCTTTGAGGAATAAACAATCAAATAACAATAAATTTAAGGAAATCTATCAATGGCGTTGTCATATGACGTATATGAGGTTGACAATGATATTATGACAGCACTCAGTACTGTGTCAAACATGAAGTTACCTTAAACAAAAATTATAAATTCCCCTGATAAAATTAATTCACTGACGATCCACAGTAAAATTTTTCGAAGTGCTATCACAGCCTTTAAATTACATGGCCTACCATACCATGACGCCTTATGTGTAATGGACGCAACGCCACAAGCATTTTCTGAGTCAATCATAGCTAGTAACTTTCACGAATTCATCATTCATTCGTGAGGCATGACAGGTATTTCCTTTTTCTTCGGCCATTCAAGTTCAAAATATTGATTTTGCGAAATCAGCATGCATTAGCCAAATTTATGTTCACTAAAATCGTAAAGGATATTCCATATACAATTCCAATTAAATTTTTAATGAAATCTAGAATAGCAAACAGCCTACAGTTCATCTGGTGTTAAGTGACTACTGCAGACAATGACAACCGTAACTGGCTCTAAACAGAGCCTTGGTTCTGTTAAAAGTCGGTTACAAGTGCGTTGTTACTCCTAATGCCCGCGCTGCTCGCCTCGTGTATCCTGTGCATGCTAACTTCTACGACTTCCAAGATATAACACAACACATAAGAACCGTTTCACAGTAGAAAGAGGTATCGTTTAGGGAATAGGAGAAAGCGCTCGAAATGAAACACCAAGATACTTCATCAGACCACAATATATTTTTACGATAAATCTCTAACAATGTACGTAAATCTTATTTACACAAATAATGGAAGCATCGTATGCTAAACAATCTAATACTGTAACGCTAATCAGTTTAGTACACAATAGAGAAAAATTGAAATGCCTTCTACATTTTACTGATACTTCTAAATTATTAAATACAAAAAAAACTAAGATAATGATTTCTATTAATGATTTGGTTATGTGTTTTCTTTAGCCTCAAAATGTTTGTCGGCCCTAGGCTGGTTCATCATATTAGATTACGATTATAGGATAATATAACAGATATATTAAATAATAATGTATATAATACACAAATATTATGACTTGTACTACTTATTTATAATCTGATACATGGTACATATACATGGTAATTGATTATATTAGACATGTCATAAAATTATCATATTTCGAAATTATTACAAAAACACAACACACACACAGACACAATACATTTATAACAAACACAAAACATAATTAAATCCGCGAAATGGAACTTCGACGATGTCAGGCTTTACTGTTATTACTTTATTAGAGTATATAAAGCCGTGTACGCAATCTATTATTGTTACTATCGACAAATAATAAGATGGTTGATCAATTATCATTATTAACAATGATATTAGTTAATCAACAAAAGGGCTGGCAACGCATTGGCAATCCCTCTGGTGTTGCAAATGTCCATAGGCGACGGTGATCGCTTTCTATCAGGCGACCCGTATGCTTGTTTGCCTCCGTATGAAGTATATAAAAACGTCTTAACATCAAAAGTAAAAAAATCATCACTTGCAATATACAACTCATATATTACTATGTACATACGTGTTAGTGCTTCAATAAAATTTGCCATATAATAACAAAAGTAAAATGATAGTGTTGTACTTAAAATACTAAAACATTTACGTACACAAATTCATATACAATTGTATTGTCCGTCAATGGTTTATTATTAACAATATGGTAAACATCAAAGGTAAATTCTCTCGTCGTTGACAGAGAGACATCCCAAGAGAACAGACACGCCGCACGTCACTTATTTGATTCTATCATATCACAGAATATACAATAAAATTGGGAAAACAATGGCAGTCTTTTAGAATTATAAATGCCTATGAGGAAACTACAGGATAACCAAAAACAAACCCAAATACGTCTAAGCACTAATATTGGGAACGAAATGATCACATCAATGTTTAGCATAGCCTGCATTTTGGAATTTCCAAATGCTCATCCAATGCATGCCAGGATTATTAAATAACTAAATGCTTTTGTATCTTAACACCGCGTAGTTTTTGAAGTGTTGTTTATGTTCACGGTTTATTTACTTCTTCTGTAGGTGCCTCTCCAACTAGTGAAGGTTGGCAATCAGCTCAGTTTATTTACTCCGTACTTTTTAATTGTTGTTAAAAATGAATAGTGAAATTTATTCTAGTAACAAGAGATATTGATATGTCAGTGATTTCTGCTTTAAAACCGTTTTATTAATCGACAATGAAAGTCTACATCCTTCTAAGGTAAAATGGCATGCATTGAAAAGAAAAAGAAAGGAAAAAAATTCTATCTCATTCGTCTACTGCTTATTTAACTTTTAAAGATCTATTTATTCTACAATATCTAGATAAATCTGAAATTAGACCAGTCGAGTTATTTACATTAATTATTAATTAAAATACTAAGATACGTTAGTTGTTGCGTTATATTTGGAACTATAATTATTATAGTTAGATATTATGCTTTAGAATATAGTATTAACTTTTTCATTTTCGTAATATTGTCAATTTGATGTATTTAATTTGGATTGCAAAATCCAAGGCATTACTTGAAAGTTTTATATAGAAACATATCTTCTTAAGATTTGAAAATCCCTCTTGTATTTTTTTTCCTTATGAGATGGCGACTTGGCTCTTGGCCATTTTGCCAATAACAAGTTTAAGCTTTAAAATTATATAGTAATAATATTAAAATGTTGGTGATGCACATTTTAATATTATTCTTGGAGTATTTGACGAGAAACTCCTAGTACCAGCTCGCACAGATAGAAATTAACTAGGCTAGGGACACCCAGTTTTCGCACCGCGCAGGCGTTTATGTTGCGGTTACACATAATTAGTCCACTGTACAATCACTTAATATGATAATCATCACCACTTATCACATTAAAGACAACGTAAACTAATTGAATAACACCAACACAACACCGAACATGGCACTCGCAAGATTCCCACCAAAACACTCGGAGGAACCATAAAATAATTTTCTTTTATTTCGATTTAAATTTTTGTTTATATTTCGGTTACCAGTAGCTCTGATTTCAAAACATTTTAGGAATATATTAATATATCTCACTGTTTTTAATCAATAAGTTTAAACAGCGTTGTCTAGAATATAATCATATATATTTTCATAGTGGGAGCCGTAAAATCGAGTTATTTCTAATCCTACTCCAAGTTATCATATTACTGCGCGTATATGTAATTCGTCAATGTAATAATAAAGTGCCAATGAAGTGATTTGATGTTGGAGCCAGATTACTTTAACTTATGAAATAGTACACAAGCATGCGGTCCGTCTCAGCCCATGATATCTGTAACCAAAAGCAAGATCACAGATGCAGTGGTATTCCTAAGGATAAGTCAAATGCCTCGTCTCAGAAGCATAAATTGAAATACAGTTACAGTATCTACTTAGTGCTAATATTGACGTTTCACGGTATAACTAGGTCTAAAGATGGTACCAACATAATCGACCATGATCTGAATTTTCTTCACCGGGGAATTGAAACCACAACCCCACGGTTCATAGCTTCACAGTTCACATTGGCATCACCATCTGCATCACATAAGAGGGTTTCTTTGTGTAAATTCAATTAATAAGGGTTGTCATCTTTGGGATAATCATCTCAATTAAGAAATCATAGCAAGAAGGTTAATTACAACCCATTAATGAAATAAAAATGTGTCTGCAAACAACAAAAGCGTACCAGTACAAAACATATTTGACGAGGTTTTTCTTAAATAATATATTTAACTATGATAAAAAAAAACAAAGAAATAAGATTCCCAAAATTAATTAATAAAGTAAACTATAAATTAATGATTGATGAACCAACTGACCTGTCTAAATATATCTTTATAAGTATGTAAATACTAAGGATCTTAATAATTATTTGTAAAATCTTCTAACCATTTATTTGATCCCCTTCAAATAAATCAAATAGGGGGCTATTGACGTATCTGAATATTATTTAATTTTTTTGTCTGTTTGTTCGTGCATCATGTAAATCGTACACAACTAATTTATTAGGTTTATGTCTATTTAAAATGTTGATTTTTCTGGTGCACCTACTTCAATTCGATCCATTAATTTAAAATGTATACGGGGAGGAGTAAAGTCTATGCCTAGCGGGGCTCTGGAACGAAAGGGAGGATTCATAGGAAGAAAAACGATCCTTGAGTAACGTAGACTATACAGGTACAATATTATTATAAAAACGCCGTGATTTTGAAAATATCTAGGTTAGCACGGGTACCAGTACAACCACTACACGTGTTTTTTATTTTAAAAAAGTTTTGCAAGTCATGTTTCAGTTTGCAGATAGTGGGTATCGACCAGTTCAGGATATACAAGGCGAGCAGCTAGCTCTCATGACTAGCAACGGCTGCGGCGGCAGACATGGAACAAGACAATGTATCTAGTTGATATCAGTTACGAGAATCATGGCCTGTGATTATCACTTAACACAGGGGGAACCTTATGCCAGTTTGTTACTTCAATATCCATAAAAAAAATTGTTATCCATAAATGAGCTTCTTATGAATAACAATTTAAAACGAATACGAACATAGATTAATTTGCGTAATTGTAAAGATTCTTGTAAAGGTTATCTATTGCGACATAAAGTCACTTAATAAGTCACGGTTAAGTTAGTTATCGAGTAATGTTTCAAAGCGGAACAAGGATTTAGTATATGTTTGCGTTGTTCAGGAATATTGTTAAACAAGATGAAGTTTATTACGTGTGCTGTTTGCTTTATTTATTTGTCAATAATGGTTATATCGGTGGAGCAAAGTATAATTTTCACTTTAGATGAACATTCTGTTTGTCACATAAAAAAATCGTGTTTAGATTGTTTGCTCCTTTCCCATTGTTCTTGGTGTGAGAATGATAATAGGTGCTTCTCTATAACAGTAAAGAATAATCCAGGATATTGTGAAAATAGCACAATTAATCATACAGATTATAAAATGAGCTTAAAGGATAATGCAGAGTGCTCTTGCGCCCAAGGGAAAATGGAAAGTAACTGTATTGAACCTGACGGCACGGGGGAGGAGTGCTCCGGTAGAGGAATGTGTGTGTGCGGCCGTTGTTCCTGTCAAACTACTCCAGACCCCCAGCACCCTACAAAGGTTGCTATGGGAGAATATTGCGAATACGACAACTTTTCTTGCGATGGTCCAAAATGTAATGAGGGCCCATATTCAATAAATGAACGAGAACCTGCATACGACTCCGAGCCGGATATAAAAATGGACATTGAAGAGCCTTCAGAAGAATAATTGCGAGATGTGTACCTAATTATTACTTTACATAGTTTGTAGATACTTAAGTTTTTATTGTAAAGAAAATTTAAATACAAGTAGTTATCCATATTGTGGCTTTAAATATAACCGTAAAAGTCATTAAATCGTTCAATATCAAAAAACGAGTATGATGAAATGATGATTTCTTTGATGTCGAAGGCAGTTTATCAGGCAAGGCGCTGGAGCGAGGCAACCGTCGTCGCGCCTCAATTAAGAAATAGATATGAACCGAGCGCCTGCCGCGGATAGCTCATCGTTCTCGAGGGCCTCCCCGTTATGGTTACGCGAAATTAGATCTCAACGAGTCTATTTTCTTTTCCAGTTCAACTTTGCCTTTTATTTCCTTAACAGGATTCTCGAACGCCTCCTTTTAACGCGTCATCACGGTTGTGACAGCGTTAAAAAATATGGATCGGAAAATACCGAAAGGAAAAGAAAAATTTGGAATAATTTCTAATAATAAATTTATTTACAAAAGTCAATCAAATCATTCCAAATCTACGTGACGAGTAATTACTAAAGAATGAAATACCAGTGAGAGTTCTGAATTTTCATTATACCTACTTAATTATTACAGTTCATCTAATATACTACACAAATTAATAGCTGCAAAAAACAGACTTAATAGGGTTACGAACGAATATGTTTAAATATAAAAATCTTGTGTCACGATGTTCGTCCTCGCTACTCTCCCAAGTCACTGAACCGATTTCAATGAAACTTAGTACACGTGTCTTGCTCGGTCCAATTTAAGACGTATAAATTTTATCTTGATAAGGGGCCTATTTTTTTCTTGTAAATGTTTTCAAAGGAAAGCCTATATATATAGTTGGACTAAGTAAATAGCGCTGATGTCGATATTGGTCAGATTAAGCCATAGTAACGATTAGCCGGGCGACTAGTGTTATTATAAAATATTAATAATTATGGTACTATACTATAGAATAACATATATTTCTTTACAAAATTATATAAGCTATTACAAAACATGCATATGTATACGCCACGTAGTTGTCTAAATATGTTGCCCAAATACATAGACCATTCATTTTGTGTATGGAATATTGGGCCGTCAACTGTTACCGCCATTAAAAATGTAAAACTGAAGCTTTGTCAGCACTTTGATGGCATTTTGTTGCACATGACAGTTCTCACGTGTTTTCCCCGACCTCATTATATTTACCCTTTGTTAAAAACCTCAATAGCAGTGCCGAGAAGGTACTGAAATATATATCTACATTTAGATATGTAGGTACAATGTACATATCACACAAAACCTTCGTTTTCAAGTTCTTTAACTCTATACTGCATAAAGTTCAATTATAATAAAAGAGTAGGTAATGTCAGTACTTACTTAAGTGACGTAACGTTTTACAATATAGGACAGTGCACTCTATTATGTATATTTGCAGATCGATTAGCATTTGCATTGTTTTGTAATATATTTTTATTTATTCTTTATTGTTCCTGGTAATATAATAATGGGTGAACTTAATGCCGTGAAACATTATTTACCAGCCAACTCTAAGTGATGGTGACAAACAATCGGTAAAGAATATTCGTAAATTTGTTTGACTTCATTCGTTTCAGGAATTGCCGGTAAACCTCCAAAGGTCTAAAAAAAATATTAGGGACGGTGTGTAGGTTTTAATGTAGGTACACATATAGTTTCTTTGATAACTTGACAACAACGTACGTGATACGAGCATAGCTATTGTATATGTTTGGTTATATGCCAACGTAATTATTGATGATAGTAACCAAAAACTTGTAATTTTTTTCAATAATAATATTAAAATATTTGAAAATGTATGAGTATTACTGAACAAAGTGTTAGTCTGTACAATTGTACAGTTGTCTGTAAAAACATAATAAAAGGAAATCAGAAAATGTTAAGGAAACATGTTTTGTTAAGTTTAAGAAAGTATTTAAGAATAGGTGTGATATATGACATTCTCCTTTTAAATAATAGTCGTGCGGATCCTATGCCCTGGCTGGGTTAACTGAATTTGCGTTCCATAATTGAGGCGGAATGCAGCACGGGAGCAACTCGGAGCGCCCAATTCGATTAGGAAGGAGCGCCTAAATTGTTTTACAGTCGATCAGCATCATGCGCAATTCTGGAGTGTCGTTATCGTTCACGTTGCTTGTCAGTTTATAAAGTAATTGTTGTAAGAAATGACAATGAGTCAAATGTATATTTTACATAATAAAATAAATTATGCAAAGATGCGTTGAGCGCGGCTATAGAACTGCAGATACACTATTTAGTTTTATATCTTAATATAACTTTAAAATAAGTACCTTATAACGATAATACAATATTATGGTGCAGCTGCATAACACGAAATACATAAAGGACATATACTATATTCACCTATTCTGTAATGTATTGTTACATCACTGGCTATCCTCATTCTATACTGCGTTCAATAAGTTAATTGCCTTATATCCATAGTCTGCTAACAAATCCAAACTTATAAAAATATCAAGTCTTTAACTTCCCGTGGCAGTTTATATGTGAATAAAATACGAACATTATGTAGTTAAGTATAATATACAGTATCGGGTTACATTTATGTTCGACAGGGCCGATACCACCGTCACACCCATTTGTGCCATGAAACAATACTATTGGTACCACTTGTATTTCGGTGTAAGAGTCTGATAGCCAACATACGTAGAACACGAAGCGTACATCGAACGTATCTTCAAAATTAGCACCGCATCTGTGAATACAGATGTTATGGGCTGCAGTAGCTACTTACCACCATGTAGACTGCAAGCCTGTATGCTATTTCATAATATATTGATACATACTATATTTTTTTTAAATCATACCCAGTATCTTATAATAAGTACCTTATAATGTTTATATATATGTACACGATGACATACTAAAATAAATTTAATTTTAAAAATCTGCGTGTCACAGTTTCAAGGCCATGGACGAATATACGAAAAAGAGCCAAATTTAAGTGTAATCACGGACAGGTAATAAAATTTAACGGTACAACGGAATCTTCCACGATACTATTCCAAATTTTCGACGTTGTTGTTTTTGTTCCGGGTTGTTGGCCCACATAATGAAAAAAGGGAAAGCAGGATGAGAGACAGGTACAATAAATAGCTTGAATAAATAGTGAATAAATAGCTTTTTATTATCTACGGGTTGTAGAACATGAATATGTTCGACTGCGTCGGTACCACCGTCACATCTATTTGTGCCGTGAAACAATACTGTTCGCACTATTTGAGTTTCGGTGTAAGGGTGTGCTAGCCAGCATACGCAGAACACGACACGTTCGATCTATGTCCTCCATAGTAGCACCGAATCTGTGATTACAGATGTCATGGCTGCAGTAGCTACTTACCAGCAGGTAGACTGTAAGCCCGAATGTTACTTCAT
>DWIE01000269.1:0-17537 GCA_018248235.1 Choaspes benjaminii
TTTTTTTTTTTTTTTTTTTTTTTCAGCAATTCATTCCTCTTTATTTACTTCATAAATACTGAAGCTTTAACTACCAATTGGTGTAAACAATAAATAAATAGAAAATTTTTGTATACAAATAAATACAATAACTTAATTTAACGTGTCGTAACGTTTCCCTCTTGACTAGAACCTCGCGTGACGGTGATTCATGCTTTGTACAGTGTAATGATGTGTAAGTGTAATGTAAAATGTAGCTGCAGTGTAAAGTGTAAGTTTACACGGCTCTGTGTAAAAGTTAAGGTGTATTAGCGATGCCCGAAAAATCATATCGACATATCAACGTGGTGACAAAATACAGTAGTTTCAACCGTTGCACTCTTAAAACTTAATGTTTTGATCTGTTAATATTGTTTAAAAACCGTTAATTGGTAAAGTTTTAAAACATATTAAAAGTTATTTTTCTTACTAATCGCGCATTTGCTTGAAAATTACAGACCTTTTATTAATCAGATGATCAGTGCTGACAATATTTACAAATATCCAAAAGAAATACACAGCTAAACGAGAAACTATTCCCTTAGTCGAGATAGTCCTTGAATTTTGATACACTTGTAGCTGCGCTTAAAAATCTAGTTTAATAAATAAATGTTCGGATATTGAAATAATTATATCCTGATTGTGAGCTTGTGGTGTGATGTGTGAATAGAGCTAAACCTTAGCCTAGAATTATACACACAAGATATATTACTACTTGAAAGATCCGAAAACGTCCTAATTGGAGCGTCACTAGTCCGTGTTATGTATACAGCTGCAAGTGTTGAGAGAGTAAGACAGAGTAAGTAATTTTCGCCACGAGAGCGAAAAGGAAAGTGCAGTCGTTCGAATTCGGCGACACTCGGCTACAATCGGCTGTGCGACCCCTACTAAACGAGCAGCATATCTCGTGTGTATGCGGCGGCGCTCAGCTGGAGAAGTTGGTGAGCAGTTCCTCCTGGATGCTGTTGGAGCGCGCCAGGTGGCGCGCGGCGAGCCCGGCGGCGGCGCGCTCCGCCTGCGACGCCTCGCGCGCCTTCCGCTCGTGGTACTCCTCGGAGAATTCCTTCAGTCTGTTCCCTAGGAAGACGGCTCGCTCACGCTTCTTGTTCATGAAGTCTGAGTGAGTGAGCCAGCGGTGCTCGTAGCACTCCTCCGCGGACGGACGCTTCAGCGGGACCTTCTTGAATATGAACATCAGGAACCGGGTCGCCTCCTGCGTGATTTCCTTGTAGAGGTGCTCGAAGCGGTACCTCACGAAGGAGATGTTCTGCTTGGTCTCGGCGGGCGAGTCCCCGCGGAAGGGCGAAGTGCCGGAGAGCAGCACGTACGTCAGCACGCCCAGCGACCAGATGTCGGTTTGCGGGAACGATGGTTCATCGTTCACCACCTCGGGAGCTTTGTATTCCAAGTCGCCGACCTGCGGCACGACGGTGCCGAGCTTGGTGACGCGGTGCGCGGAGCCGAAGTCCGCGAGCTTCACCTGGATGGAGCGCACCGACGCCATCACCACGTTGTCCGGCTGCAGGTCCAGGTGGCAGTAGCCCCGCCAGTGCAGGTACTGGAGGCCGTCCAGCACCTGGGTCACGATGGTCGCGACCATCTGTTCCGTGTAGTCGTGACGACTGGACAGATACGTGAGGACATCTGCCCCTTGTAGCTTTTCGAGAATCAACGCAGCCACCGGTGATCCTGGCGTCTGGTACGCGGCTATTAAGTTCGATATCCTCTCGTGCCTCAGCCGCCTCAAGCATTCGAACTCCCTCTGCACTTGCACTTCGGTTTCCGGTCGACATTCTAATATCTTAGCTACGACTACGCTGTCGTTTGACTTATCGATGCCTTTGAGAACGGTAGAGAATTTCCCTCGCCATAATTCCGAGATGAAGCTATAACGATCTGTGAAGTTCTCCGTGCTGTCCCACTCGAGTGGCTTCTCCTCCATGGAATAGTCTAACTTGGGTTTCTCTTCGTCCAATACGATCTCTTGGCCGGATTCGGTGAGCTGCTGTAAATGTTTCATTGCTTTGGTCACTTCTATCTTCTGCGTACCCTCCTCTTTCGTTTTTATCAAGTTAGTCGGGATACCTTTATCGCTCCATCCGATTCTATTGCGAGAGGACAACCTGAACTGATAGCTGGTGTTTGGCTGTAAGTTTCGCACTACGAAGAATTCATGGTCGATATTCTCGGCTACCGTGTTCCATTCAACGCTGTCGCCCTGCTTGTACTGTAGACTGTAGCACACGACGGGAGAGTTGCCATCGTACTTCGGTTGCTTCCACCTCAGGAGAACTTCGGTATCGGATATTTCAGCTGCGGCCGGACTGTCCGGCGCATCCGGGTTGGTGGCCTCCACGATTCTCGTCCTTGCGACCGTCTGGCCGACCTTATTCCTCGCCACCACCTTGTAGAAGCCAACGTCGTGATGCATCGCCGGATCGAACTTGAGGGTGGATCTGCCGTCCTCGTCTTCCACAATCTTGATGCGTTGGCCTTCGGCGATGACCATGTCGTTCTTGAACCACTGGATGGATGGCTTGGGGTCGCCGACGGCATAGCAGGAGAGCTGAGCGGGCTCGCTTTCTTGCACGGGCAGCGTTTGGGGTTTCTCCCGGAAGAATGGCAGCTGGCCGTCCTTCTTGGACTCCATGAAGGCCTGCGCCTCCGCGTAGCTGTCGAGGCGCGTGCCGAGCTCGTGCCGCAGGCGGCGGATGGTGTAGCTCTCGCTGCCGTACTTGTTGATTCTCTCGCGACGTTCGTCGTCGATCTCCTCGTCCATTATGTCCGTGAAGCGACGTCGCTCGCGGATTATTGGTGCCCTGGGGTCGTAGGAGTCGTGCAGCGAGACGCTGAAGGCGGGCGAGCGCGCGCACGCCACCTTCATGTACTCGCGCAGCCGCACCGGGAACTGCACGTCGCGCAGCTGCAGCAGGTACGTGTCCGGCCCGCTCTGGTAGTGGCTCTCGGAAGTGGCGGTGACCTCCCAGTCGGGGTGTTCCCACTGCTTGAAGTTGAGGTCCCACTCGCCCGGCTGCCGGTCGTGGGGCTCGCGCTCTGGAGTACCTTCGGGAGTGTAGATTTCTCCAGGCGGGTACACCATCTTGGAGGGGTGCTCGAAGGCGCCGCTCAGCGGCCGGCGCCGGAACCACGTGCGGCACTGCGCGTTGCCCGTCCAGTCTCTGTACAAGTTGTAATAATTCCTCAACCTATCAGTGGTGATCATGTACTCGTCTTTGTAAATCTTGTCGGCCAAGTTCAACCACGGGTGGGAGAGCGCAGAGTTCACATCGATGCGTTCATGCCAGTTGTAGACCAACAGCTTGCTGATAAAGTCCCGGGACTCCAAGCTCAAGCGGGCCCACCACTCCTCGTCGTGCCACTCCCACTTGCCCTCCCTGATTTTAGTGAGGGTCTCTCTGTCGTTGGCGCCGCGGAAGGGTGACCTCCCGCTGAGGAGGATGTAGGTGATGATGCCGACGCTCCAGAGGTCAGCGGCGAAGGATACGCCCTCGCCGGACGCGACCTCCGGGGCCACGAACTCGGGCATGCCGTAGTCGAGCGCGGCGTGCTTGTGGAACTGGATGCGGCGGGAGAGCCCGAAGTCGCACAGCTTCAGCTCGTCGCTGCCCGCGTGCGACAGCAGCAGCTCGCCGATCGTCAACCCAAGATGAGCTACATTATTATCATGCATGTACTTCAGCCCTCTCAGCATCTGGCGGATGTACCCTGCGATCTCCCGCTCAGTGTACCCCTGGGTCCTAAGCAGCCTGTCCCTGACCAGCTCCCCACCGGCCGCCAGTTCCGTAACCAGGGCGAGGGTGTGCTCGTGCTCGTAGGCATCGTACAGACGGATGAGGTGGCGGTCGTTGAGGATGTTCATGATATCTAGTTCGTTCTTCATGAACGGCTTCAGAGCGGAGTGTCCGTGCATGATCTTTGCCGCGTAGTTACGACCCGTGAGGCGCTCGGCGGCGTGGTAGGCCACGCCCTGCACGCCGCGGCCGAGCTCGTCGCCGAGGTCGTAGAAGTCGCCGAAGGGCTTCGCGCTCGCCTTCACGCGCGGCGGGTGCTCGCGGATTCTGCAACACGGACTCTATATTAAGCACTCCTATTCACAATAGAGTATATATTTCTCTATTTATTTATTGACACACCAACAGTTTTTAGGCGATACTATTAGTATAATTTTTTAGTATAATACGGAACATAGACGAAGAAAATATTGTAACTTACCACCACTATCTAACGCATGTTTCTTGCAAAATAAAGATTTGAATTTGAATTCGAATTTACAAAAGGCATCACCACTAGTCTAATTACCGGTGATAAGTGTAAAAAAACATCATATATTAAATTAACAGAAAAAACGAATTGAAATTAAGAAAATAAAAGAGTAAGAGTAATAAGTAAGAGCATCCATGATATGATCGCAATAACTGCACCGCAACTTATTTGTTACCTACGTGGGGAGGACGGGATAGAGAAAGGAAAGCCACGAACTTTAACGGCCACATGAAAGGCTTGGTAGCAGAGATGGGAGAAAATGCCCTGGTTCGACAAGTCGGTGTTACTAACAAGTATTTCTACTGTGAAACAGCTCTTGTGAGTTAAATTCCAGCTTAAATAGTATGGATGCCAGCACGTACAGGATACATGTGTTATGTCACCAATTTAGGCTTCAGAAATAGCAACGCATCTATAATTAACCTCGAACAAAACTATGGATCTGTTTGAAATCGGTGACGATTGTCATGGGTTGAAACGTTCACTTAACACCAGGTGAACAGCATGTCCGTCTGCTACTCTCATTTTCATTTAATGTTACCTTGCCTAATTGCCTTAACTAAGTAAGATATTTTTCTACAACAGAGGTCATGACATATATACATATCTCCGTGGGTAAAGTGAATACCACAAACCTGTGGGAGTACTCGTGCTCGCTCTCTTCCACGTGCAGCATGGCGGAGGAGCTGACTGAGCCGGCCACGTTGCGTGCGGACACAGAGTAGAGACCCTCGTCCTTCAGGATCGCATCGTGGATGATCAGGATCACTAGGTCCGGCTCCACGAATTGCATCTTTATCCTGGAGCTGGGCGCAAGCGGCTGCCAGTCCTTGTACCACTTAATGTCGGGGTAGGGTACTCCGGTGACACGTGCCTCAATGCGGGCGGTCTTCCGCTGCAGCACCACCGTCTCCTCTGGTCTTCTGATGAAGGTAGGATACTCGGCCAACTCGAGGCGGACGCGCTGCCGCGCTTGCCCGTGCTCGTTGGTGGCTACGGCTTCGTACCAGCCCGCGTCGCGTTCCAGCATCTTGTTGATAAACAGCGTTGCCTGTCCATTCCTGGTGTAACTCCAGTCGTATCTTCCTCCGATTTCTACTGGTTCATCATTGAAGAAGTAAGTCATCTTCGGTTTCGGGTATCCATAAACGAACCAGAAGAGGTTCGCGTTGTGCCCCTTGACACCATACTGGCAATCGTGTTCCTGACGGAGGAAGCGGGGGGCTTGGGCGTGCTGGTCGTGGGGGGGACGTTCGATGTCGAAGTCCTTCGGGAAGTAAGGGGAGGTGTCGGGGCGGAAGTCGACGCCGGGGGGAAGATACGGGATGAGAGGGGTGGGTTCGGGTTCGAGGCGAGCTCGCAGGGTGACCGCGTAGGGTGAGGGGTCACTGACTCCGTATTTGTTCTCAACGCGCACGCGGAATTTATAGTCACGGAAAGGTTCCAAGTTGCGGATGTCACAAGCGCACGACCGCAACCCGGTACGCGCCGTGAACCAATCGCCGTCCGGCATCTCGCACATCTCCACCTGGTAGGTGACGGGGAAGCGCGGCCCGTGCGGGATGGAGGGCCGCCAGGACAGCGTGAGGTGGCGGTCGGCCATGCGCGAGATGATCGGCTTGTCCGACAGCGGCATCGGCACGCCCGTCTTCTTCATCTTGTCGAACTCCGAGTACTGCTCGGATAACGGGCGCTTGCCTGTCTGCGGTTCCAGGGTGTCATACGTAAGCTGCGCAGTGCAGGAGTCCTCCCCATGGGGGTTGTAGATGCGGCAGCGGTAGGTCCCCACGTCACTGGGGTCCACGCCACTGATGGTGAGCCGCAGGAGACCAGTCGTCTCCTTGTCCATGCGGATGCGCTCGCACGGGAACAGCTTCTCGTCGTTGCGGAACCACTCGACGTCGGGGTCGGGCGAGCCGGTGGCGCAGGCCGTGAACTTGGCGCTCATGCCACGGAACACCTCGATGTCGCCGATCTTCTTCAGGAACGACGGCGGCTCCACCTTCTGCTTGCGGCTTATCTTATCGACGACCTCGAGCGCGGCCTCGCAACTGGCCTCGCCCTCCCGGTTCTTGGCCACGCACTTGTACTGCCCCGCGTCCTCGGGCAGCAGGTCCCGCACGTACAGGCAGCACGCGTCGCCGTCCCGCTTCATGTTGTACTTATCGGAGGGCTTCAGCAGCACCCCGTCCTTGTACCAGCTGATCTCGGGCGTCGGGATGCCGTACACTCGTGCGGGGAACTTCGCGTCGAATGTTGGTAGCTGCTGCAGATCAGTGAACTTCTGTGAGAAGGTAGGTGGCTGGTACACTTTTCGTACAGTCAGCTTGCCTTGCGTCTCGTCCTCGCCGAGCGGGTTTACAAGTTTTACCGAGTATACACCCGCGTCCGGCAGCTCCACTGGATTGATCTCTAGCCCCACCCTCTTGCCGTCGCACGTGAGCAGCAGCCGCTCGGAGGGCCGGAGCGCCTGGCCGTCCTTGGTCCAGGCCACGTCGGGCACGGGGTTGCCCACGAAGGGCGCGGAGAGCGCCAGCGGCTGCCCCTCCTCCGCCGTCACGTCGCGCAGCGCGTGCACGAACTGCGGCCGCTCCTGCGGGGCCGAGTCGTCCGCGCGGCTGGCGATAGATAATTCAGCCTGGCTGGAGCTTTCTCCCTTCTCGTTGATAGCCTTAACGGCGTAGTTGCCGCCGTCGGCGGCGGTCGCCCGGTTGAGCAGCAAGGCGTGCGTGCCGTCCGGCTGCGACACGACGCGGACGCGTTCGCCGTCCGGCACGATCTCTTTGCCGTTGTGTGTCCATTTGATAGTCGGGGGTGGATGTCCAAGCACCTTGACCTCCAGCTTCACTGGGAATCCCTCAATGACCGTCGCGGGTTGCAACTCAGCCAAGAACGCTGGCTTCCTCTCCTTCTGGCCCACTTCCACCTTCGCCTTAGACTCGATCTCGCCGAGCTTGTTGGTGACGGTTAGCGAGTACACTCCAGCGTCCTCCGGCTTGCAGCTGTCGATGCTGAGGCCGATGACCCCACCGGGCTGGTTGATGATGTTGATGGCTTGGGTCGGCCGGATCGGAAGACCATCCTTGAACCACTTGACTTCTGGTGCAGGGAAAGCCATGACCTTTGCTTCGAGCTTCAGAGGCTGTCCCACAACAGCCTTCGTATCTTTCAGTTCCTGACTGAATGATGGCTTTCTTGGTGTTGGGTTGACAGCCACCGCGCAGAGGGCAGAGTGTTCCCCGTTGGGGTTGGAGATGACCAGCTTGTACGCGCCGCAGTCGGTGGGCGTGACGCTGTCGATGCTCAGCTTCACGGTGCCATCTGGCAGGGCGGCCTGCTTCACGCGCGTGTCCTCCGGCGAGAGCGGCACGCCGTCCTTGTACCACTTGGCAGTAGGTATGGGGCTGCCATCGAGCTTCGCCTTCAGTTCGAGCGGCTCGCCCTCGTCGACGTCCTTCTGTCGTTCCAGCTTGTGCGCGAACCCTGGAGCTGCTTGCCCCAACGAGATGGGCGCCTCGCACACTGCCTCGCCAGCCAAGCTCACCGCGCGGACTTTGTACTTGCCAGCATCACTAGCATTGAAATGTTTGATCTCGAGCTCGCTGTCGACCTGGCCTCCGACCTCTGTGGTGACCTTATGCCGGTCGTCATTGGCTATCTCCACGCCGTCCTTGTACCAGTGCACTTCGGGCTTGGGCACGCCGTCACACCGCACCTTGAGCGTGCAGTCGTCGAAATCTTTTACGGTTTCCTTCTGCAGTGGCTTCGTGAACACGGGCTCGCCGGTGTGCACGCTAAGTCTGGCCTGCTGCGAGGTCTCCCCAATCTCATTCTTGGCGGTGACCGTGTACACGCCAGCGTCGTCTACTCCGATCTTCTTTATCATCAGCTTGAACAGCTCGTTCTCCCGGTCTTCCACTATCTCGATCTTGTTTGACGGCTGGATGACGTAACCGTCTTTGCTCCATTTGACCTCAGCGATTGGGTTGGCTTGTATCTTGGTGATGAAGGTGGTCTCCTCGAATGGCTGCGCGTTCACATCCTTCAGGGGCTCTACTTCTGGCCGCAGCAGGATGTCTAGCCGAGCTGAACTCTCGCCAATGCCATACTGGTTTTTCGCTTGGATGGTGTACTCTCCAGTGTCGGCGTGGCGACCAGTAGGTATATGCAGAGTGAAGGTGCACTCCTTGAGCCCGTGCTCCAGCTCCTTGGAGTCCGCGCTGGTGGTGAGGGTCGCGTCCGGGGTGAGCTCGTTGCCATTCAGCAGCCAGGCCACGTGCGGGAGGGGATCAGCCGTGCACACCGCCTGCAGTGTCACCGGCTCCCGCTGCATCACTCTCTGCGCTTCCAGCGGACTCGTGAAGATCGGCTTTCGGAGGTCCGCCACAGGTGCGACAGACAGTTCCGCTTGCTGGACATTCTTGCCGAGATCATTGGTGATCTCGCACTGCCACTTGCCAGCATCTGCCATTTCCACCTTGTCTATCACCAGCTTGTAAACGTCACCCTCGTTGACTACGTGAACCCTGGCGTTGGAGGCGACCTCTTTCCCGTCGTGCAGCCACTTCACTGTTGGCTTGGGGGTTCCAGAAACTTCCACCGTGTACACCATCGGCAGGGACTCGAACACCTTGCCGTCCTTCATACTGCTCTCCTTTAGTGAGGGGGGTGCTGCAAGCCAAGGCGGATGTGTCAGGAAAGAATAGTGACGGACGCGAAGCTATCTTCAATGGCTAATGGCGATGGGATAAAACCAATCAAATTAAAGGGAAAGTTGGAACTTGAAATATACGTGGGCCAAGAACTGATTGATTCACAAAGGTTTTAATTAATTTTAACTAACAAAGGATAAGGATTATTAGCCATTTTCAAATGTTAGCCATGTTAAATTCAATTCTTTCTATTTTAAATGTATCTCTTTTTAATTGTAATTCAATAGACAAATATGAAGATTACATCTTATCAATTTTGGTAGACATATTGTCGTATAAAGGTAACATGCTTGATAATTCATGGGTACTTTTTATTTGGGGAAAATTGAGGTATTTTGAAGAAAAAGAAAAAATAAAGTAAGAAAGAAACGAAGCGAAATATATACATTTCTATTAAGGAAAAATAATCATAAATAATGCCTTACTGAAGCACAATTTAGCAGCTGCACCTCTATATCCATATAACATCGACGATTTCATACAGACTTTGTTGCAAAGACTTTTGCGATATTTACAGCACGTTATTGTAGAAATTAATCGTAAACCTTCTATGATACTTACCACGTTGCATTATAAATGAGGCAGGTATGTGTGCAGTGTTGTGTATACGTACCATTGCTGAATGTCAAGGGGTATAGGTCCTTGCTACCAAACATATAGGAAGCGGGTTGCCATGCTCGCGCCAATGCACTTATAGTAAATTTACCTTGATGATGTCGTCGAGGGCTACGGTTACTCTCAACATCTGCGGCGCGGCCGGACCCAAGTATTAGTATGCCAGAAGGGAATGTTATTACGCATGCGTGCTAAAACAGACATACGATAGAACATTAGTCCAATTGCAATGGCGATATGCTGATACGAATACGTTAAGTCTATCTGGTATCAACTTCTCCACTCCAAATTATTGTACATTCTTTCTGCACATACAAATAAATTGAGAAGGTAATATCAGATGATAGACGTAGACATAAGCAATTTTTTTTTATATTGAAACTTAAGCAACAATGAAAATATAGTTAAACGTTGGCAAACAGTGCGTAGCGTTACATCATGAACCAATTCAGCCGCGCGCATCATTAGTTTGTAATGGATTCCTTTTGAATAATATTTTATTGACTTGAATTACCTTTTTCGTCTTCTTTGTTTAGTATATCGTCTAATATGCTTCTCTGTCTCTGACTACGTCTCAATAATTCTTCTATGTCATCCCCCTTCTCTTCTTGCACGCTAAACAAGTCTGTCGCGTTTTTCTTCTTCCTCTCGACTGTGGTTTCTGCGGTGTTTTTAGTGATATTATCGATTTTCTTACTAGGTCCAAGTACTAACTCTTCTATGATACGGTTTCTAACATCGTCTATCTTATTTTCAACGTTTCTGTATTCGTTTTCGTTAAATTCTTTCGATATGTGAATTAGTTTCTCTGTGATATCGTTCTCGAAGATCCTCTCAGATTTTTCATTCAGTATAACAGATTCCTCGTCGCCGTCATCCGTGAAGTAATCTTCTTTGAAAGAAGATTGTCGCACATATGAGTCTTTGCTGAAAACCTTCCTGGTATCATCTATGTCGAAAATAGATTTAGAAAGGTCTTCGATGGATATTTCGCGAGAGAGTGAATCGTTTTGCCAGCTCATTTCATCCTCTGAGACGGATCGGATTGAAACAGTTCTACTTCCGAACTGTTTTCCATACCTCGAAGCATTATCTGCTTCGGAATCTGTCTGTGGTTCCTCGATGATTCCATATGTACCACGTCTTATATGATCAGGTATTGTATACAAACCAAGTTCGGAAAGAAAATAGCTGTGACTGGCTATCTCTTCGACTTCCAAGGACGTCTTGTGCGGTTTGTTTGGTTGTATAATCCTTCTGTCGTATTCATCATCATCATCATCGTAATACACGGAGGTTGAAGTCATTTTGTGTAAAGTACGCGTTTCGGCTGGACCTGTGATTATCGCGCCGTGAGACCGAGTGCTGCTGACTTTAGACACAATAATTGAACCGTCGTCGTCTTTCTTGAACGTGGTTATTGTTTCGAAAACTCGGCCTTCAGTTTCGGCACTTAGTGGTTCTTCTTTGACGGTCTCCTTCTTAACAGATTTACGTTTTGGTGATTTTAATTCTACGTCGATGGACACTTCTTCTACAGTTTCTGGTTGGGTAACCTCCTTGTCCCCCTTTTGTTTTTTATCCTTTAACTCGTCTATAGTAGGTTTTTTAGTTTTTTCATCCTCCTTGTCATCCCAAATAGATTTTTCTTTATTTTCTTCTGGTTCAGTAATAGATTTTCTGGCTTTCCTCGTCGGAGCATCCACCTCTTCAACTTTGGTTTTTTTAGGTTTGACATCATCTTCATTAACGTCATCCCAGAAAGAATTCTCTTCGGCAATTTCAGGTTCAGTTATTGATTTCTCAGCTTTGTTAGGAGTTGGTTGTTCTAACTCCTCAATAGTTACCTTTTTATCTTTTTTGCTTTCCGAGACATCCACAACTGGCTTCTTCGTTACTACATCGTCCACAACGGGTTTCTTAGGTTTTGCCTCCTCATTGTCATCCAAAATAGATTTTGTTTCTGCAGATTCAGGTTCCGTGATTGATTTTTTCGCTTTGAGTGATGGAACTTCGACTTCTTCTACCTTGGATTTCTTTGGTTTATCATCATCTGCGATATCATCCCAGAATGATTTCTCTTCGGCCACTTCAGGTTCCGTGACAGATTTTTTACCTTTATCCGAAGCCAACTTTTCACTATCATCAACTATTATTTTTTTACATTTGGCGCTATCTGTGTCATCTAACAAAGACTTTTCTTCTATTGCCTCAGCCTCAGTCTTTCCCTTTTTCGCAGATTTTTTGCCACCAGTGTCCACGATTTCTTCAACAGGTTTTTTCTTCGACTGATTTTCGTCTTCTATCTCATTTTCGACAAGCGTTTCCTTCGTGAACCGCGTATGTACTTCCTTTGTGTGAACTGTAACAGTGCTCTTCGAGGACACGCTTCCCATTTCGTTTTCGGCCCTCACCTCGTATTCTCCTCCGTCCTCCTCCTTTACCAATGTTACCGTCAGGTGATAGTTCTCCAATCTTTTGGTATCCCTTTCAATTTTGATTCTGGCATCAGTTGTGACTTCTTTGCCGTCCTTGTACCACTTGACCTTGGGCTCGGGGCAACCTTCGACCTCCACTTCCATCTTCAGAGTCTGACCGGCGTCTACTGTCATGTCCACTAGACTCTTCGTGATACGAGGTTTTCCTGTTTGGAACAGTTTAGCAGTAGTTTATTATTCCACAAGGATAACATTTTGTTTTATTAAATTCATGTTAAAATATTTTTGATAAGCTTTGTGTGTTGTAAATGTATATGATAGCGATATTAAGTCAATCGAAACTAAAACAGCTACACTTACATTTCCTGGAAGGGATAAGTAATAAAAGCATAGCAATGATAATAATGTGATCAACACAGTAGCCCACTACCAGGTCCCACCATGGTTACGGCATATCAAATTGTAAGGGTCGCAGATTTTGTCGACGCACCTATCAATGGTTGATATACCTGATAAGAATTTACGCTTAAGAGGGCTAAAAACTCATTAAGGAAGACTTGATTTTTGTAGTAATAAA
Source organism: Choaspes benjaminii (assembly GCA_018248235.1). Taxonomy (NCBI): domain Eukaryota; kingdom Metazoa; phylum Arthropoda; class Insecta; order Lepidoptera; family Hesperiidae; genus Choaspes; species Choaspes benjaminii. The sequence continues at coordinate 12,645 of DWIE01000269.1, forward strand.
GAGTTTTCTTTTCACAGCAGATTGGTAAGTGATTACAATAGGCTGTGGAATTTTTACCCAACAAAGGATTGGCTAACACATTGCCCGTTTTAACTCTTTTACAACTAAAATTAGGAGGCTCATGCCATAGTGCCTGCGGATATGCAATAGTTTTTTGAATCAATTAATTATTATTTAGAATGGTCACATTCGTTATTATTGTTATTAGCCTGTCCTGTCCCACTCCAGGGAAAAGGACCCCCTACCCTCTCTCTACTTATCTCGATGTTGCGCTATGGAAGACCAGGCTTTTAAAAATGAGTCGAGGTCAACCCATCATCTCCTTCTAGGTTCGGTTCGTCAGCGTTTTTCGATTGGTATATGTAGATGTTAATTTTGCCCAAAGTTCTTTAGGAGAATGATCACAAATAATAAATATTGGATGTATTAAAAAAGCGGTGCCATGTGGAGGTAGAAAGCGTACTCACGGTTGACGGTGAAGGTGGCGTGGCAGCTGTCCTCGCCGAGCGCGTTGGCGACGCGGCAGGAGTAGCGGCCGGCCAGCTCCGCGCTCACCTCGCGCAGGATCAGCTTGTGCGAGCTGCCGCTGTCCACGCGGCTGTACACCGACCGCGTCTCCGTGATCTCCACGTCGCCCAGGAACCATTTCACGCTGGGCTCGGGATACGCCTCTACGTCGACGGTGAACTCGACGTTGACGTCGCCGTCGCTGGCGGTGGTGTCCTGCAGCTTGCGGGTGAAGATCGGTCCGCATTTCACGTTCAGGATGCACGAGTCGCTCGCCGAGCCGTGCACGTTGCGGATCTCACAAGAATATTCGCCGGCGTCAGCTCGCTTGGCGGAGGTGATGACGAGTGAGTGCGCTTCGCCTGAAGAGGATATCTTCACCGTGGACGACTCGCTCAGCTCCGTCTTGTTCTTGAACCATTTCACAGTCGGAGCGGGGTCCGACTCGGTTTGCACCTCGAAGGTGACGCTCTCCATCTCGCCGCACTCCTTGTTTCCGCCGAGTTTCTTCACAATCTTGGGGGCCGACGTCACGTGCCACTGCCAGAAGTCTGAGCACTGGTTCACCTCGTTCTTAGCCACAACAGAGTACGATCCAGTGTCAGTGAGCTTGGCGTCCTTGATGGTGATCTTATAGATCTCATCGGTTTCCTTGATGATCTGGATACGCTCGCAGGTCTTCAGTTCGACGCCGTCCTTGTAGAAGGTCACTTCAGGCGTCGGGGCACCCTCGATCTCGATGGTCACCGTGTGCGTGTCACCCACCTGATGGAAAACAAGAGAATATTGAACGTTGAAATTGGTGTAACAAAACAATTAGGCCATATAAAAAGAAATGTATTTCTTAATGCATTTGGTTGGATTTTTATGGCTGTATTTAAATTGAGCATACGGAAATTTTAAGAAATTATTGATTTATTTTTCTTTATGAGTTAATTATACATCAAAACTTTATTTGTAAATAATGACACGGGCCCTAAAACGTTTCTGACAAAACATACCTTGTCTTCATTTACTTCATTTATATTTACTTTGATGCAGTGTCTATATTCGTTTTGTTTTGACGATAAAACATCACTTATCTACTAACCATGCAGGTCTGGTTCTCGATCTTCTTCCTGATCTTCGGAGCGGCCTTGACCACCAGGTTGAGAGTGGTGGTATCTTCGCCGAGCTCGTTGGAGGCAGTCACCTTGTACTCGCCCGCGTCCGCCGCGCCCACGTTCTTGATCACCAGGGACATGCTCTCTTCGTCCTCGTATAAGAACCTGGGAATGGGTCGGGAAGATATTTGTCAACTATGGTTCACATATTATTGCAGGAAATTTTTATCAACTGTTTTGCTGAAGAGTGACAACGAACTTTCGCCAGGCAATGAGGCCATACCATTTGAAGACGCATGGCTGCTTGCAGTTCTTTCTCATGATTAAATAAGATTTTTTGCAAAAATTCGCTACACTTTTTGACAAAATTAACACTACAGTAAAATTATGTCACGGCACTATTTCCTGAAAGTGAGTTTAGCCCCTCTAACTAAATAATTCATAGCGTCCATTGTTTCTGCAGTGGTGAAAGCTTTTAGCTCCCTTGATTCTTCTTAACCTACTTTGTGTTTGAAAAAATAAGGTTTTTAAACGTGTACACTAACTTATGTCTAGCATCAGCCTGGACAACTTGGCCATCATGCTCAAACACGACGGAGGGTCGCGGGTAGCCCTTGCAGGTGAGCTCCAGCATGGCCGAGCCGCCGGCGGAGACGATGGCGTCGCGGTGCTCGATCACCAGCGTGGGTTTCTCCGGCTCCCGGTGCAGTTCGTGCACTGCGCCTGGAATGCCGAGGGAGTAAGATGAGAGAATCTCATTTACGCAAATTCCTTGAGATAGCTAAGCAAACAAATCATATCAAAACATTTAAACAGACATCCAAAACTAAAGTAGAAATATAAATAAAGCTTTTTTACACAATTTTCAATTCACATTGCCAACTAAGGAAATTATAATACTGATTTGTTGACCTGACTTGGTAGGCAAAGTAATCAAATAAATTTTAAGCAAATGGCGTAATCGAAATACGATTCAAAGCCTTTAAGCCTTTTAGTGTATCTTAAAAATTTTCTATATAGAAATGTGTCTAAAAAATCCCTTTCATTTAACGAACTTACTTACAACTGTAAAAACGGACAAGAAAGGAGAAAAACGCTATGTATTTAAACAGTGGGTACAATCCAAAAGGGAATTCGACCTAAATTTCATATGCATTCTTACCCTGTACGGTGAGTTCAGCGGAGCAGGAGATGTTGCCTGTGCTGGTCTTCGCCACGCAGGTGTACAGCCCCGCGTCCTCCGGCTTCACGTGCTGGAACACCAGCGCCAGCGAGTCTTCATCATCGCCGAGCAGCACCTTGAACCTCTCTTCTGGGTCAAACGGCTGTCCATCGCGCTTCCATGTGAAAGAAGCCTTTTCGCCTTTAGCAAGAAGCCCCTCCCCGCCGGGCGGCAGCTCGAAGAAGATATTCTTGTCATCTGTTTGGGACATGGCACTTATTTGAAAGGTCTATTCGTCCCCTAATTTTCAAAATTCTATTATGATTAACTAAACCATTTTTTATTGATAACACAAAGTTTACAATAGTTTCTAACAAAAACAGTGGGGGAAATCGATTGACAAACAAACAAATGAATTGAACTATTTTGTCTTCGTACAGACTTTCTTGTAATTCACATATATTATTGGACATATAATATATACAACATTTTAACAAGGATGTCCTGCATTACGGGTAATATATTAAATGTTTTTGTTGAATGATTTTTGAAAATCATGAGCTTTTATCAGTCATGAACTTATTACTAGTTTTATTATTATGGTTGCTCTGAATGAAATTGGTGGACTTGTAAATGCGGATTAGTATAATGCCCGGTTTACTTTAATACGATTAATATTTGTAGCTTTACGATTTTTTTTAAATTTAAATAATACATGTAACATAAACACACTTTTATTATTTTAATAATTTTAAATATAAACTTTCTTATATTGAATGGTGTTTATAAACAGCTAAAACAAAAATCGAGAAAACGTTCCACATTCTTTAAGTCTGTTGTTAATTTTTTATAACGCAAATTTCATTATAATCTATATTACAGAATACTATGTTAAAAATTACTTATTTACTCTATTGTTTGATAAAACTGATCATCCCGCTATCGTTTTGGTTGGCAACTTTTTTTAAATAGAAGGATAAATATTTTTTTAAAATTAATTTCCTAGCATTGCAGCAAAGGCTATTTACCTGAAGCCATAATTTCGTTTACACTTTCATCTGTTTATATTTTTAGACACTTAACACTTGGGTTACCCACGAACACGTCTGAACGGGTTAGATAATAACGCCCACTAATCTACGGGGATTCTACTATTAATTAGCAGGGCTAATAAAATTACTATGTTTATAGGTCACGCGTCCGACAACTCCAAAACGACATTACGTACAATTGTGAGATAAATTTTTAGCAACGTTTGGATGATTTCCAATGTTTGTTTGTGACGCGACGACAGCTATAAATATCTGCTGAAATAACTTTGAACTTGTTGATTCGAAATGCCTATTACGTAAAATAGAATGAGGTAAGGCGGATTCTTTGTTACACACTTGCAAATGTTTTGTTTTGAGATGTTAATTCGTTTATCTTGCAAGAGCGCATTGCCCACGGCAATCGCGTGATACAAACTTTGAGCCCCCTTTTCACAACTCTAACGGTTGAATTAATAAACATCCTACTATCTTACTACTACTGATAGACTGAGATGTGTATTGATATATCAGTGAGTTATCCTTTATGTTCTGATGTAGCATAGGACTATACAATTTTCTAACTGAACTATTTCTAGGTAAACATTCCACATCCTAGGGATCCTATATCATATATATATCCTATCCTATATCATAAATAAATAAAAAAGTCTTCTTGGTTGTATAGGAGTGCTGCAATCCATAACGAATTAACGCTACGTACAGATTGCTACGAATTCGTAGACCTTTTAGTTCGTAGTAATTAATAACTGTACGGTTAGCACATTTTATTTCCTGCCAATATTAAACATGTACACACATATAGGTGTATATAAAATGTGTAGGCGACCAGGACTAACTTTTTTCAGCTAGATGTGGCGATGGCGATCAAGATGAAAAGCCGAATGATGTTAGACGTCCGAATGGAAAATGATGGTGCATAATATGAAATATAGAAAACAGGATTCATTAGCTTTTAAATGAGAATAAATTGATTTTATGTGGGGCTTTTCTAATTATTTATTTATTTATTTATTTATGGACACATCAACAGCAAAACATACAAAACATTCACATTATAAAATATACAATT
>DWIE01000270.1:0-17523 GCA_018248235.1 Choaspes benjaminii
GATCTATTTTAATTCACGAAAACTAAATCGCAAGTGTTAGGAGATGATATAGGAAATACCAGAATAGGACATTGAGAGGATTAAACGTTATCATGACCCAACTTTGCATTACTTTTTATGCGTCCGGCCGTGCATCTGACAATGATGTTGCAATTATCAAAAAAATCTATTTTATTTGATTCATGTTCACTCAAGTTACAAGAAAGGATTAAAACCAGAGATATACTTTATGATATACGTATAAAAATATGAAGAAAAAAAAAAGGAAAAGGGTGTGAGTACATTGGGTCGGTTGTCGGCAGATCAACAAAGCAGCAGACGAGCGGCGCGCCGCACTACCAGCCGCATCTGCAAACGCATCAGTACAGGTGCATACTCGCATTACACACACCTTTACATGTAACCAATGTAGAAGTCGCTGCATATGTTTTACGCACCTTAACCTTTTAGATTTAGTGTTGATATTGATTTGATTCTGTTATAAACTTTGAATTCAAGTTTTTTTTTGTCTTTTTGTTTTCTTTCTTGAAGTTTGCAATTTCAATGCAATGCTTGATTTTAGGTTTGGTTTATCGTTTCTAACTAACACGTATTATTTACTGCAAGCCTTTATTAAAAGTAGCTTATTAAGAAATAACAGTCAACTAAAATTAGAAAGGGAATTCTTTTTTTTTTTAAATATTATACATATATTTTCAAGCATTTAACAACTGGAACTGTTGGAGATAAACATTTTTTTATAAAGCAATACGCCAAGAAAAAAATATTTACATAAAATAAAATCAAATAGGAGTAAGTTTTCCCCAAATAAACTGTGTGTGGAATCTTAAATACGATGTCAAAAAAAGATTGCTTTCACGTCCTATTTTTAATACCTCTATATAGTACTACTTTAATACTATATTTGCTTCGCATTTTGTTATATTAATTTTTATATTTTGCTGTTTTGGTAGTATTAGTATTAGGTGAGTAACAGAAAAATATAGATTTTTCTGCTAAACTAGTCTATATTATAATATTTTTTACAAAGTTAGTGTAAAATAATAAATGAAATTATTAATATAGGGCATAAAAATGTGAATATTATTCAATCAAATTAATTTTTAATTATATTAAATCGTTAATTTTGAGTTGTGACAATTTGACACACGGATGTGAGACATTCAGGTAGAGTTAAAAATATTGGCCGAGAACATTGATGAGCCTTGGACCACTGTATGTTGGGACACAGCGTTTTTATTTAATCCTATGATGATATTCATGATTGTAACCAATTTTATTAAAGGTTTTAAGATATCCTCTTTCTACATTGAAACGTCTGCAAAGGTACTTAATATATAATGCTTGTGATCTGAATGTAAATTAATTAGAGTGACGTTACAGCATGGCGGGCAGCGGCGGCAAGAAGGAGCCGACGCAGCTGTCGCCCGTCAAGAAGCGGGTGAAGGAGGGCACGCCGCCCTCGCGCCACCGCCACCACCACCACGACCACACCGGGCGCACCGCAGCGACAGCGAGCAACGGCTGGGAGGGCGGCGCATGCGCGGGCGCGCACCCCGCGCACCCGGCGCACCAGGCGCATCCCGCGCACCCGGCGCACGCCGCGCACCCGGCGCATCCGGCGCACCCGGCGCACGCGCACGCCGCGCACACGATCACGATCCGCGACACGCCGTCGCCCGCGGTGTCGGTCATCACGATATCCGACTCGGACGACGACGCCGAGCCGCGGCGCGCGCGCGCGCACCACCACCCGCCGCACGCGGCGCACGCGGCACACGCGGCACACGCGACTCACGCGACACACCCGCACGGCAACAGAGGTAGCGGCGAGTGTGCGGCTAGCGGCGGCGCGGGCGCGAGCAACGCGACCAGCAACGTGACCAGTAACGCGAGCAGCAACGTGACCAGCAACGCTATCAACAACGCGAGCAGCGCCGTGGTGAGCGGCGTGGCGAGCGGCGTAGCCAGCGGCGGCGTGATCTGCTCAGCGCGCACGCCCCGTGACGACCGCCACGTGAAGCACGAGCCGCACCACCACCAGCCGTGCCACCACCACCATGCGCCACAACAGCAACAGCAGCAAGCGCAGCCCCAACAGCCATCGCAACAACAGCAGCAGCAACAACAACAGCAGCAGCAGCAGCAGCAGAGCTCGCGGCAGGCGGCGGCGAGCGCGCAGGCGACGCCGCAGAGCCAGAAGAAGCGCATCCTGGCGCTCGCGCAACAGGACGCGCAGGCCAAGCTCGAGCCGCCGCAGGACCTCGCGCACCACTACGCGAATGGTTCAACAGTGCGCCAAGCGACCGACTATCAGTGCAATCAATACGTACCGACCCAACATAAGAGAGATAGCAGCGGAGGTTGCCGCGAGTACCTGCCGGCGGTGAGCAGCGCCGTCAGCGGCGTGGGCGTGGGCGTGGGCGTGGCGGTGGGCAACGTGGGCGTAGGCGGCGTGGGCGTGGGACCGCCCGCCGCACACAAACACGCCGCGCACGCCTGGCACCACCACCCGCACCCGCACTACAAAAGCGCCAGCGGCGGCGTGCTGTCCCCCGGCGGCGGGGTCTCTCCGGGGTATCTGGCGCCACCGCTATACGTACCCACATATCACTACCACACGTGAGTTAATATATCATTATTTATTATTAAAGTATATATTGTGTACAGCTGTTGGTAAATGAAGGAATCGGGAAGGCGAACAAGCAGATGTGTAGCTAGATGGTAAGCGATCATCGCCACCTATTTCACAGACTTTTATCAGCTTCACCTGTGTCACCCTGAAGCCAATCATTCTATCTCTGAGAGGGAGGGCATGGCGACTCACTGCAGTATCTGAGTCGTCGCTTGCAGGGTAGGGATTTTATAGCTATATAATTATTGTATTGTATTGTATGTATTTTGACGGTGTTTTTGTGTTTCTGTCATATTCAGTCTAAAATCATGCTAAAGTTTTGTCTATTGCCAATTTATGAATGGCACTTTTCCGTCGTAGTAGAAATAGAAGTAATATTAACAAGAGCTCAGAACTCATATAATATAATATAGGTACAATACAAAATCTCTTATTTGCATCATATTATAAAGACAATGATTACAATAGACGGGCCTATCGCTTCTTCGAAGCAAAGATATAGAGATAGGTACAATATGAAATGTATACTTAGCAGCATATGTATTCGCAGCGGCGGCGGGCACGGTGTGGGCGGCGTGGGCGGCGTGGGGGGAGTGGGGGGCGTGAGCGGCGTGGGCGGGCCGCCGCCGGCGCACCACGCCAGCGGCTCGCGCCTGCCCGGCTACCTGCAGCCCTACTCGCCCACCTACCTGGTGCCGCAGCACCACCAGCAGCTCTGGTACACCGACTGAGCGACCGCGCACCACACGCCCGCAACACTTACGACACACGCACGCAACACGCACGACAACGGATTGAACTGCAGTGCCTCACGTGACTGAGGATAGCGTTAGGCACGAACGTTCAATGCTTGGAAGAGAGTGGGATATATGAATAGCTACATCTATGCTCTGGTTTGTGACAATTAAGAATGACTAGACAAGTTAAGCCTAGCATGGGAATTGAAGTTACAAGACTTGGAAACTTAGATTATAACCCAATTTAAGTCACACTTGGTATTATTAGCTAGAAATCCGTATCAAATATATCTGACATTTGACAATTATAATTACATTCACCAATGAAAAGCAAGAAAAGAAATAATACGATATTAACATACTGAATGTGCTGCGGGTTATGTGGGCGTAAATAATTAAGAACAGAAGAGAAAAAGAAGTGTGACCTCACGAATGAAAGAAACGAGGTCTTTAGACGTAAAAGTATATACACGATTGTCTTGAACCAACATTATGTTGGAAGGAGTCTGTCAGCCAAGAAGTTTTTGTTAACAAAAAGTAAGCTGTGGTCTTTGTGATTTGGTGTGGATTTAGTGTGGAAACGAGTTTGAAAAGCAGTATTGGCAAGAGACAAGAAGATATGAAGATTGAAGCGAAGATGGAGTTTAGAGACGTTCCTAGTTGTAAGGACGACATATTGTTTGTAACGCACACCCTCGCCACCTTTACCGACCAATGAGATTGGAAAGTATATGGTTGGATATATTTTATTATCTAGTTTGTCCGTAAAGGCGGTCGAGTGGCAATCTTCGAGGAACCAAAATTTTGATATCGATCGATTCTATTCACACTGCAATTTTTAATTCAAAACTATGACTAGTGTGTTTGTCGTGAGTGAAGTTTTTTTTTATAAGTTCCTTGTCATATTTGAATGTACCGACTTATGTCGGTTCGAGGGCTATTAAACGTGTTAATAGTTGATCGACAATCTGTACAAATATGATTTTTAGGTTTGAGCCGTTTTGTTTAATGTATTTTTTAATGATTTTAACTATTATTGCACGCGACCTACCGATCGCAGTGGTATGACTCGGGAGTCTGCGGCACGTGCGGGCCTCTGGCGGCCGACAGTACATTAGTTTAATGTTGCATTGTATTTTCTTTTAAACACATGTTGATTTCGTGTATGCTATGTGGTAGTGGTAGTGACAAAGTTCGTTCACATGTATATGGATTGTAAATTAATTTTTAATTATACATTATCTGCAGAAGCGGAGCGAGTAGGTTGCATTTACTAATGTTTTATCGTAGAGGTTAGTGTTTGTACCAAATCATTGTAATGTGGAGTTAGTGCTTAGTGGCGTGTCGCGGACGGGGGGCGTTCCGTGCGCCAGCACCGCGCACGTAGCTCGGAGACGTATGAACATAATTTGTGTAGGTGTTTACTATATTTTTTTTTAGCTTTACTTGACGGTGATTTTGTCAATTATGGTTTGATTATAACTCGTGTAACGTAGAGTGTAAAGATTTTGCTTTAGATATGAGATTGATCGATGTTTATGTTACGTTCCATATCGTAGCGTAGGGGCGTCGCCCGAGTTTAATCGTACATACAAACATGCTGTGTTTACTACTATTATAATATTCATATTAACTGAAGTTTTATATTACTGTATAGACATAATGACGTGTGTAGGGCGCGGTGACGGACTACTCGTATAGACGTAGATTCAATTATATTAACGAAATGATAAATCTAAGAGTTTTATAATACATTACTAGTACAGACTAAATGTTTATTGTGTAACTTTGAATGTAATGTTCGTATATATCCACAGTAGATAGAGCGTAATTGTTAACTAAATGTTCTTAATCCTGGATGTTAGCTTAAAGAAAAACACACATGCGTAATGCAACTATCTTACGACTGCAATTAATTGTTTTAGTTTAATTCATATAGATTATTAGCTATAACTGTCGAACGCCACTGTAATGATGTTGACTACGCGCGTCGACTTACGACTGGGTACTGCAGTTAATGACTTCTAGACAGGCCCCCTATCATCAAGTTATTATAATTTTTATTGGATTTTAAGTTTTTTTGCTACATTACAATTATATTGAATGAAGGTTATGTTTAATTAAGTTATATTTTGGTATGTAAAGCAATGCAAAAGTGATTATGATGACATTGAATTGTTGTCGTATATTTGATCTCTGGTTTATAAAATATGTCAATGTTAAATCTGTTATATCAAGATCAATGGCATTCGGATATTTTATAATCAAAGCTCTAAATATCCGCACGCATAAAGTTACGTTATTTTTAATGGCATTAGGAGTGAAATTTAAAAAAAAATATAAAAAATTATTCCATTTTTAAACAGGTTACAATTCGTGGACAGGCTATTTTAAAAAAATACTTAATTCAGTCTTTACATACCGAATGTTATACACTGCTCCACTAGCTCAATTGAAAATGCATATAGGTAAAATAACATTTTTCAATCAAAAATACTGGATATTTTTTTGTGTAATTATGTTGTATCAATCAAATAACATTGATTTACTTTTAAAGTTAGTTCCCGCTCGCAGGCGACCATGTATATAAGTATTATAGTTAAGTGTACAGTCAAGTTGTAGTCGATACAAACTATATGTTAACTCCTGTCCATCACTCCGAGGGGATGGTTGTCCGCTCGGTGACTCCTGTGGGAAATTATTTTGTTAATATATAGGCGTTTAATTTATATTCGTTTATCGAATTTCGAATTATGGTTTAATTGAAAATACTTAAAAAAATATTCTCCCTAGTTACGTTAGCGATAGTCGCCCCCCGCGGGCATCACATCTCCTACCAAACCTTGTTTTGATTATATAATCATATGACTATTATGCAACACATATATAACTTGCATATGTTAGCTTTGCTGCCTGACAATAATTATTATTATTATTATGTTTAGTTCTGCCTTTATTACGGTTGTAGATAGATAATACATTCTTTTTTTTTCTTTTATTTCAATTTAAGTCACGCCGAAAGGTTGCATGGAATATGAAAATTTCTTCGATTCTTTGTCTTAACTATTGCAGAAAATTGTTTTATATTCTCTGCTCTAATTCTTACTATATAGTGTGAGTGCTAATGTTTTAATTCCTATGCTACCATGCAATATAGCTTTTAGACTCTTTGTAATTAATTATATTATAATAATTGTCGTTTTATTTCATTACTTACATATTTCTCTTATGATATTTCACGCCTGTTCCATGCAACTTTTCAAACATACGGCCGAGTTATGGGATGTGCCTTTAATAAGTTATAAAATTGAGATTGTTAATAATGTTGATAATACACGATGTAAATGTATATTTGTATGCAAATTTGTGAAGGGAAAATTTAATATTAACACATAATTTTATTTTCTTTTGAAAATAATCAGGAAGTTCTACATATAAATATGAAAATGGATTTTTTTGCTGTTTATAATTTTTGTATACAGTGCATTTATGTGCTCTGGCATATATTTTATTTATACTATATAATCTGAATATTTGCATATATTTTTTAAAAGTATTGATTCATAATTTTGACTTGTCATAATAAATTATTACGAAATAAAATAAATTAATATAGTAGCGTCATAATAAAGGCACATCTGTTAGCTGCGGCGGTTAGTGGAGTAGGGGGTGGGGGGGGCCCGCGTGAGGCCCCGCCATGATCTCTGTTGTACGCCACTCTATTCACCCTCCGACCTCGCGTACGTTATGCAACACATTTGCCTTACTAAATACACTAGTTACTATTATTAAGAAGTTTTACGGAGTTTTTGGGATTTATTTTCTTTTTAAGTTTAAGCGCATCGGCCGAAGGAATGTTAACACGTTTACTTATGTATTCCGTTTACTTGTACGTACACTTACCCGCTAATTGTAACGTTTAGTTTAATATTAACGTAGATGTATTATTATGTTTTCGTAGTGTTGTGTATATGGGGCATACGTCGATACGCGTCGGCGGGACTCTGATTCGAGAACGACAGTAACGTCTCTTCTAGTATAACCTTGAATATCTGAGTATTGTAAATTATTTTTTGGGTTGTTGCAATAAATTATTTTCCTTTGTATAAAATTTTGCATTTTGCACAGCAACCGGACGAAGTCGTGCCCCGTGTATGTGTATATTAGATGTGTGCGTGTTGGCATCACCTGGCCGCGGAGCGGCGTAGTGCCGGCGACAAGTAACTGTCCTGACTACCAATCCAATGTACAAATGTTCCGAGGCCGTCGACGCAGTGCGCGGCGCGCCGGCATGTTCACCTTCCACTGTGATTATTGTAAAACTAATTATTATTTAATCATTAATTATTGTGCCGGTGAAACTATTATCGTAGTTTTAATTTGATTTTAATGATTTCATGTAACATTTTAACTGTATAGTACCCGCTGGTACGTGCTGAGAGCTAATTTTTATGAAATAATGGGTATTTTATGTTTTAATTTAGTGTTTAGAAGCTTGTGTCACACAAGGCGACAATCATTAACATAAATTAAATTCGATAGGTGGGTGATCAGGGGTGGAGCACTGATGCTGCTTAAGTTTTTGTTTCTTCAATAATAATCGCTTAGTTATTATGAGAGAATTGTAAATAAACATCCAAATACCCCTTTTTATTTTACTTTTATTTTTGTTCCTTTTCCTTTGGTTATTTTTAGTTTTTTTTATTATGTTATTGCGGGCCTGTCTACTGTTATACTCTTGCCGTTGGATTACTGCAGATTAGTAGATAAACTTGCGGCTGTGGCCACACGCTACTGTAATGCAATCACTATTTGATGTTTCACAATGATATCAACGCACACTCCACACAAACTATTCATATAATGTTACGCGCTGAGTAGAGTATAGAACTTGTTCGAGTTAAATTAAATTTCTAAACTTTATATGGTTATGGACCTGGCCACAGCGTTCTAGTGACCGTAGTAGCTGCCGGCCGTTCGGCCCCACCGCTAGCCCCGCGCCCCGGCGCGGCTCGGTGTAGTCCATAGTGTGGCGGAAGCCTGAGCTGCTGTCTTGACAATAACCCAGTGTCAGACAATAATCATTCATTTAATTTGCCTCAGTAGTTCCTTTCGTTGGCCCCTTGTTAGAGTCAATAGTTTCGTCGTACCTTAGGGTCCACTAGACCTGTAGTAGGTGTGTAATACCTTTGAATACCTCTAAGTACCTTTGAATATTTAGCGCCGTTTTATGAGCACGTAAAAGTTTAATAATCACAAATTTATCGTAATAGTGTAACTTAAGTGTAATTCAAGCGCTTCTGTGACGAAATAGATAATAGTTGGTAACAAGTCGGTCACCTGCAACATATTATACATGTAAATATTTATAGAAGTTGATATAGAGTTGCGAAGTTATTGATTTATAATATCATCTCGCTAGTATTTGTTCTTATACACTAGACTTAGTATTTAAACGTTAATGTGTTGGATTTAAGGTCGAGAAACTGGGAGGAGCCATTTATGCCCCCCGTCTAGATTTTTACACAGATTTTTACACTACAGCTTTTCCAGTACCATTACTGTCCATATAACGGAACGTTATTTCATAATTATATTTACTCTTTACGACGTTTGCAATAATAGTAATAATTATATAGAGATACGCGATTCGCCCTATATACTGATTTCAAATTTAAATAACAAATACAAATCGATCTTTTAAACTATTACTAAGGTTACTTAAAATGTCCTGAGATATTGTTTCGTATTTTTTGCACTTTGTAAATATCTAATAAATTAATCTATAAAATAATATTCTTTCACGTATGTATCACTCTTGTACATTTCTTTTAATATTTAAGGGAGTTTTTCGATGTTGTGTACTGTTCTCCTCGATTATCTCTATAATATCTTTGTCTATGATATACTATTCAATATTGACTGAATGTTACTTATTCGTTACGTGTGCTTAGTTAGATCGCAGCTTTTGATAGAAATCGTACCTAGAGTATGCACCTTTAAATATTTGCTAAGTGAGTGCGAATGCGGATATTGCGCGATATCTTAAACGTTTCAATGTGCACACCGTTTCAATTAGAATTTTTGTATGTTATATTGTAAGGAAAACAAAGAAATGCGACCTCGATTGATCGTCGATCCCAGTTAAGATACGAAAATGGTAACCTCAACAAGCGCCTTCAGGTTTTTGTACGCAAACCTCCAATGTGCGGGAACAAATCGCGCCGATATCGTAAGGTCTCTGATTACAAGTCTGATGTCTCAACTTTGTTATCGTAGCATTTGATAGTTAGTGTGCTGCTAAATTTAGGCTCTATGTATAGTGTTAACTTTTATATTCGTCGCTCGATATCTACCTAATAGGTATGTGTGATAATAACGTAAGCTTTCAACTAGATGGAGTACAATGAATTCTAATTACTTATAGGCCAATGTTTATAAACATTATTTTTACACTGTCTATTAAAATAAATGTGATTTTGTCTGTAGTTCGTAATGTTTTAGATTATTGTGCAGTCCAGTGTTGTCTACTTGTCGTTTGCTTTAATCAAAGCCAACTTACAATTCGTTAGTGCGTGAAATGTACCTAATGCATGAGAAATGAGAATTTAGCGCTGTTAAAGAGTAATGTGTTGAGAAATTACACACAATTATTCGATTTTAATATTATTGGAATAGATTCAAATAAGTCACAAGTAAAGGGAACTTGTGTGACTGTTATATTAGCAAAATAAATGTTTGTCGCAAACAGCCAACGTTCTTATCAGCGAGACAGCGTGTCGTTCAAATAGAGACGCGCATGTCTCAGTAGCGTCGTATGTACATTAAGCGAGCACATAGCTAACAAGTACATTGCAAATCTGTTCTCACCGAAATATTTTGCCGTCCAAGCTTCGTACCTCGTACGACAGACAACTGGACTGTTCTATTTACTACTCGTATATATTTCATTTTAACTACGATTCATATTTCGACACCAAACTGAATTTTTAAATTAAACTATAGATTGTCTAAGGTATTTTATATATCTAGAGCTTATAGATGGATTAGGGCCGTAGTCGACTCGAGATGAATGGTTATTTGGATGTGGAGCTTCTCTGGATTGGTTTTCTAACAAAAAAAACCTGTACCTTTGATAGCTGTGTCATTGTTCCGTGGTGTATTGTGATTTTAATATCTACCGAGTAGAAGAAGTATTATTCGATTATTACTCGGTCGCTATTACAGTCTATTGTGATACGGAGGATAAGCTAGAGCTTTGGAAGAGTGAATAATACTACAATAGATTGTATTATTCAGTCTTCCAAAGTTATAAAGTGCAATTATTTATATGTAAGGTACATGTTTTTGAAAACTTTGCATAAAAATTAATTTATCGTTGAGAATAATACAGTATAGTAAAAGTGGGAGTGGATATTATTTTAATAGCGTATTATAGTCAAACCACAGCAAGTACCTGCAATAAATATTAGCTACATAAGCCGCCAAGTTTGGCGAATGCAGTATTTAAAGATAAATGTTTTTGTGTTCAAATGATGTAATTCATTTGGAAATGAAAATGTTTATATTTGTCTATTAAAATTAAACTAATGTTTGGATAAGCTCAACATCCGAATAGCTGGTACCCACAAGAATATCAGGGATATTTCAGCGGTAGCGTCGGCTTTTTAACCTAGATAACTTATCAAAGATTTATACAAGCTATGGGTGTAGTGTTATTTGCATAGGGCTAGTACAATGTGTATGTTTTATCTGTGGTTACGTGCGACGCAACTGCGCAGTCGGCGGGATTGCGACGTCACTATTGTTTGAAACAAAGCGAATGTCTCAATTAGAACGATTTACTTGGTGGAACTTGCTTACGGTATGAGAAAGTGCAACGAAACGAATCGAATAGCGTTCCGGGTTCGCCATCTTTCGCGCACATTCGCTTCGGTTTAAACATACCTTTACAATCATAACTTGATCTCGATTGTGGTGTGACGAAATATTGTCTTCAAGTTCATGTTGGTAAATATTATCATCATTGTATGGGATAGGCTTCTCCGCCGACTGCATGGTTGCGGTCGCTTAGCTAAGGTTATAGACGACGCCATTGTTGTTAGATAGGCTACTGAGATTATTTCTATAAATGTGATTTCGATGTCCAGATTATTCAATATTTGCTGTCTTCTATATTACAATGTGTAACGTAAGGATATCCTATTAGCGTCCAGTGAGATCTTTGTCTATCTGTGTCTAATTGTGGCGTCTAGCGACGTCGCGAGCGTACCGTACTTATCTAATGACCCTATTTATGCTAGGATAGTTTCAGTAAACGTAGAGTTACGACCAAATTAGACAGTAATTTAAATACTTATATCTTAATACACAAATATAACGTTACCTGTACGCTGTGTGAGCACTGGCCGCTGCTCTCGGGGAAGATTTTAAAGTACAAATTTATCAAACGTTCCCCGCGGCCGGCGATGCTTTAAAGCTCTTTTCTTATATACTTAGTATTATATAAGATAAAGATGTTGCATTTGTAATTGTTTCTTAAATCTTTCTAAACTTTAATGAATGTCGTGGTAGATAAATTTGTCAAGTTCCGGTTCGGTAATATTTCCATCATTTGAATGTTTCAAATTCCACTAAATTATTTAAAAATTGTACCTACACTTAACCTCATGTTTAATGAATTATTTATAAATCACGTGAATGTATTAGAATTGTGTAGTATTTATAGTTGAATATCGGTGACAGGATCACGTTTTCGAATTAAATCGTAATTTTATAAAAATTGATGTGCCTAAGTGTAATACTCTATTATTGTAAATGTATATAGTATAATTGAATAGTTACCGTATTTATTGCAAGTCTCAAGTTCGAGTGACGGTCAGACGCCGTGCTATCAGCTACCAAATTCGTGTTACTCCAAAGTGTATCTGAGACAATAACTTCTTTATTGGCAACTTTCAACTTTTATAGTCACTTCTCCTTTACTTTTATTGTAATAATTACTGCATTATAGAATAAATTTGCTTTCATTTTAAACTTTAATATTTTCCTACTGTTAAATTGATCGCATTTCAAATAGCATTGTACTGACTAGCTATAATAGTAGGATTTTCTATTCAAGTCGTAGGTGTTATAAGCTTCCAACACAAAGACGCGGCCTGCGCCGATGGCGCGCTCCTGCCGGGCGGCGCTGTCTCTGGACCTCCGCCCGAGCGCGCGGGACGCGTCTGTGTGGTGGCAGCTGTATTTTTGTCACACTCGACGTTTATTGTGAACACGTAGTTGAATGTCTTGGTACACTAGCGTTTTAGATTTCCCAAAATTTTATAGCACGCCAGTGGAGTTTTTGCATTTAATCCAAATGTTATCCTAGCAGTTTTCGTTTAAATATCTTATAGATTTGTAACGATGTATGGTAGTGACGCCGGCCGACGGCGCCGGCGCAGTGTATTAAGTGGTCAAGTATATGTCTATGTATCATCCATACTCGCCGTGTACACGATATGATGGGTAATCGGGTAGTTGTGTAGACTTGATTGTGATATCAGTAAAACATTTTCATACGAGCATCCAAAAGTTGTTTCATTTCCTACGTAGAGAACCCTCCATATATTCCTTGTTGAAGAAATGTTGCAAAAAGTTTTGTGTGTGGATAAGTTTGAGTGTAGTTCAGTAAAGTAAAATAAAGAGTTGTTGATATTAAATTGAATATTGTGAAAGCTGATTTCTTCTTTTTTGTGTGTACTTGGTTATAATTAGTGTCAGGTGGTCAGGTAAGGGAAAAATAAAATGAAAACAACATGTTACCGTATCAAGTAAGCTTTTTTAACTAATTTTAATATGGAACACAAATACACTATAAAACATTAATTAGAAGATATTGGCCGAATATTTACAACGAGCATGCAGTTATTTGGGGGTCGCACCCAGACCGCTCTGTAGTGCGACCGGTACTTGAAAGTGTGAAATGCAAAATCTTCCGGAGTTTTACAGGGCTCGGAGTTCGGTATAAGGGTTGCCTCTGGAGCTTAAATACAATAATTCGACATACATAATATTACATACATATTTTTGTGTATCCCTTCATTGGGACCCACCGCCGAGGAGCTGTCCCCGCGCTATAAATACACTTGAGTGCATATTATTTACAGTGTACCGGAATCCAATTCACTAGCAGTGGGTCGCGTATTAGACACTAAAATCATCAGTCATAATTTACACAAATCGCACAGGAAACTTATCATCCATATATTAACAAAATAAAATTATATCTGATGTATTAAATTACTTCTCATTCCTACCAAAATTTAGGGATACGGACATTTCTGCAGTTACCCGAGCGCGCCCGCGACCAGACGTAACTAACACTATTTTAAACAAACAATATTAAATATGACAATTGCATATCGTAAAATTATGTTCTGAGATCATATTTAATACATCACAGGTGTTAGAGAAAATTATATTAAAATTAAAAAGATCGGCGTGCGCTCTGTGTGGCTCATCGAACACCTTCTGTACACAGCAAACAGTTCAGACCCCGTTACGTCCGTCTAATATTTGGCACATAACAACATCCGAATAGATATTTAAACAACAAAATTATATCAAAAATCCATGTAATCTCATAACCAGAGGTTCACTGGTGGTGGTCCAACACTGGGGAGTCATTTCTATAAGTATTTGGTCGAAATTATAATGATTTCGGCCAACTACTTATACTTTAATCGAATATGGAAGACCATTCCGATATCTGGATAATGTTTTATGAATTTAATCCGTTTGATAAATCATAAGAAACAAAGAAAGATGGCGCACCATCATAAAATATGATTTCAAATGAGATATCGACTGAATAAATTCATAACATTAATATTTTTTATAGATAGAGATTATATAATTTAATTTAAGCTCGTCTGTTTATGAGACCACATGTAAACACATTTCATAAATTCATGAACAACGTCAAAATTTAAACAAGTCATATAGTAAACGAACATCTATTTGGCGATCCTCGCAAACAGCGTTATAAAAATAGGGTTCTCTTAAAATTGTCAATTAGAAAGAAAAAAAATTCATTTACAATTTCATTACAGTGAGACCTAGTCAGACTTACGGCTAACGTATCCAAACTTTGGTTCGAACGCACGGACGTGGCGGTGCAAGCGGACGCCGTGGGCTTGCCCGAACTTTAAAACTACCAAATGAATTGTTATGAACAAAATGATAATGAAGTGTCTTTTAAGGATACCCCGCGACTCTTAGACCTAAACAGAATGAGAATAATTTGTACTTTGACAAAGAGTCGCAGTTGTGAAACGCGCCGGCGGCGCGGCAGCCGCCTCCTTCCAAACAACCTCAGCTAAAACGCTTTAGAAATCCAATATTTAAAACAAACATCAATATAATCAAAGATATAATCCATTAATATACAACAACAAAACAAATATACTAATTTGCGATAGGATTACTATGAATCATAAAACACAAATACTCAATGTTACGATAAACGATGTACTAGGCTACTGAATTAATCTAATATTGGCAAATATTTGTTACTTGTGGTAACAAAGTCGTTCTGCTTGAGTATTTGTATTTCGCTTACCCTACGTTGCTGTCGCGTTTGTTGTGGATTCTACTTCTTCGTCTGAATTGTTTGAAGGACGTCTTTCGGGACCTCTCCCGGGAGCAGTTGAGATCCCAAAAGAAGAACTCTATCCAAAAATGAAACGCATCAAAAACACTCCCACGAGTTGCAGTGAAAATTTTATTTTCATTGGATCGTGTTAACATTTTCGAGGCATTTATTATTGTGACCATTTCCGCGCGCAATACGCGCGACATACCAATAAATCCAAACCTTAAGTCCTGACATCTTAACCGACCTAAGTTACGACTACATCTACTAATATAACTTAATTTACTTGTCAAAGAGATCATAATAAACTTATAATTAATTGTCACATCATATTAAATATATTGCCCGGAACATTAATTTTTCCAAAAAGAACGGTGCGTGTTGCCGAGAGTTTTAGAATTTATCGTCTGGTGTGTGAAGCGTTGAGCAAAATTTGGTACTTGTGATGCTTTTCGTGACACATAAAATATATTATTACTTAAATACGCTACGATATAATGTCTGAAACTATCTTACAAATTACTTAACATAATTATATTGTTCTCCACAATGTTAACGCGTCGGCGACATCAAAAAATAAATTAAGAGATATAAAATAAATTTGCACAATTGCCTTAAACCACACGCGCTCACAATTGAACGGTCCATAGTGGCTTACAAGATAACTAAAAAGGTATTCATACATGATCTGAGGTAATGCCCTCTCGGGGTATGGCAACGTATCCGCCAGGCCGGTTGAGGCACGCTGTAGCGCGCCCTCGGAATCGGGGAACTGCTGGTAAAAGTTCAGTCTGGCGTAAATTGTCTTTTACCCGCACATGATTTGGAAGTTGGTTGCTGTTGGGACAGCTGCCACGGCGAGTGGGTTGCACGACTGTTATCCTAGCGGTAGTCGGACGTTCAATTCGGCGGCGTGCCCGCGGCGAGGCCTAGCTGGTGCGCTTGAAGGACTGGGAGAGCCGCGCCACCTTGGGCGGGCGGATGTGCGCGCCCGACGAGCACTCGTGCTTGTGCGCGTGCGCTGGTGACTTCTTCCCGCCGTTCGATAGCCGCTTGCGGGGCTTCAGGAAATCTGTTATTCTCTTCTGCGCTTTGCTGACCTCAGGACTCGACACCTTCGCCTCCTGCGCGCAGCCCGTACTCGGCTTTGGAGTGGTGATGGTTATCGGCGCCCTTCTGAGTGCCGCTGGAACCGCCGAGGCCGGCACTAGCTGCCAGGCGAACCTCTGAGCCCCCGGCAAGGGCTTCTCGTTCGCGAAATCGAAACCCCATTTCTGGCTGTCTATCTCCAGTTGCCGAGCCAGTTCTCTCTCGGCAAATCGTCTGTTCTCTTCTCTGTCTGTACAGCCAAACAAATTTCTCCTCACACCCTCGAGGGTAGTGACCCCGCGCACTCGCAGCGACCTGGTGTCCAGCACGGTGGTGGCCTGCAGGCCCGGTGCCCTCACACTCAACGCGGACATCTTCAATGTTGCAATAGTCCAACACGTTCAAGCACAGCGCGAACGCACTTCCCTGATAGCATCCGCGACGCTCTTCGCCTATCACAAACAAGGTCAAAATTCAGTTGTTTACGCGATACAAAACTATAGAATTGATATGCGTACTAGTGTTTGGTTCATCACGCACCAATAACAATCCTAATTATGGTTAGTTTAGCGAGTGTCCATGTAAACAAGTCGTATATGACGCGATAATACGCGCACGTGACGCAACACGTCCGCGTACTGTGAGTACAAAATGCGACTGATTCACGGCGCGCGGCGCTGCGCGTGAGCGGCTCGCTTCGGTCGGAGAGACGCCACAAGACCCGTTAGTTCCACCACTCGACACGGTGTGGCGCTACCTACCCATTTCTACTTGCCGTATAGGATTGAGGACTGGTTATTCCCTACTCAAAAATTCTTATTGGGCATCACCTTTGAAATCACCAATATTTTTTAAAATAAACAATTACATTCTAAAAGGCTAAAGGTCGTGATATAATTTTAATGCATATTTACAAAATTAAACTACACTGTGTCTATGCAAATTTCGTAAAATAACAATATAACATGTTTTACGTTTAAAATTATTTCATTCTATTTCCATTTGAGACCATATCTAGTCATCACATATAATAAGTATTTTATTATATAATTAAAAATGTTTTCGGGAAGGTAATAATGTTTGTTATGCGGTGAAGACCAGTGTTATCAGATTTTAACGTGATTTAGAATAAGCCGATTGTTAAACAGTTTCAAGTTTTTGGTTTTGTATTGGGCTTTGGGATTTTAAAAAATACAATATATATATTTATCTAATGCATTATTTTTTTAAACTTAGTACAGTATTATTCTTCTAATAATAATAAATAATAACTAATCTTTATTACGTAAACTCATACACAAAATGATCAATAGAATCCTGACCCCTAAACTAGGACTTAATGTGATTGCTAATGCGTGTGTAATTGCTACACTTTTTTCAGAAATAAGAAAGATCGCCTTATTATTAAAGGAAATAATTATTCT
>DWIE01000271.1:0-17495 GCA_018248235.1 Choaspes benjaminii
CGCACCGCGCAATAGTTTATGTTGAGGTTGCATATAATTAGTCCACTAAACAAGCACTTAATATGATAGTCATCACCACGTATCACACTAAGGACAAAGTAAACTAATTAAATAACACCAACATAACTCCGAACATGGCACTCGTAAGCTAAAAAACTTTAAAAAGTCAAACCGAAGTCTAATCCCATTAAAGAGATAGTAAAAACAATTTTTAAGCAATTTGATTACCATATGTTTTTAAACTTGCTACGCATAGTATAATTTGTAAATAATAATTTTAAAATATTTAGCATCAACGTCTTTGTAGATATTTTTAAATAAAGATGCAATAAATATAGGCTGTATACATAATAGGCCAAAGCCCTAAAAAAATTAAAAAGTAGGTGTCAAATGACAATAGATAAAAAAAATGCATGCAAACAAATTGATCAAACGCTGTTTAAGGGAGATGAGGTAATACACCGCGCCTATTTTACTTTATAAATCGGGCATTGCTGGAATAGCAAACATAAACAATGGGTTGTACACAAAGTGAAATATCTCCTCAAAATGAAACACCACGGAAAGGGTGCACTGATGTTCTCTGGCTTATCATTTATATAATTTTCTGGATTTTGATGATAATAGTTGCGGCAATATCATTCGTATATGGAAATCCTCTGCGACTTATCAATGGATTTGATTCTTTTGGTAATACATGCGGAGTGAAGAACAACCAGAAATTAATTAACTTCCCTCTGGCGGGCATCAGTACTCTGGACAAAAATTATCTTTTTTTTATGGATGTTAAGGAGTTACGTAGATCCCTAAAGATATGTGTGAAGCAATGCCCGAACAGAAACATGGATTCCCTAGCTGAAATTCAAAACTTTTACCGCGAGACTGGATCAAACCTTTGCAGATATGACATTAATCCGAATAATGTAACCAGTATAAAAGATCTGCACAATTTCATTGGGCCATGCCCTACTCTTCCTGTCCACGATTCCTTCCCTTTATTGAATAGGTGCTTCCCTAAGTCTGCCAAGGATCTTGCCCAAAAAGTATTTACAGATTTTTATGACTTATTGAACAGTTGGGACACTATTGAACAGATGCTGTCTGATTTATATTCATCCTGGAAAGAAATTATTATCTGTGTTATCATAGCTTTTATTTGCTCATTAATCATGGTGTCTATTCTACATTTGTTGGCAAGTCTTGTGTCCTGGATCTTTATGATAGTTGTGTCAGTTGCTAGTGTGGCAGGCACGGCCTTGTTGTGGTACACATACCATGAATTGAGAACCAAGCAGAGGGACTTCTCCGAAACAGCCTTTTTGGCAGAATCTCTGAAAAATGAAAAAGCGTTTTTGTGGTATTCTATTATTGCTACTATTATAACTGTGATCTTACTTTTGTTAGTGTGGGTGATGCGTTCTCGAGTCTCATTCTTGGCAGCCTTATTTAAAGAAACTGCACACTGTCTTGGCTCAATTCCTGCCCTCTTCCTGCAGCCCATTATAACATTTCTGTTTTTAATACTATTTTTCACATTTTGGTCACTTGTAGTGGTGTGTCTAGCTACAGCAAATTATCCAGGGATTCCATACAAGACTAATTTTTTTATTAATGGCACTACTTTGCCTGACCATGTGGATAATGCAGCAGTTTCAGCGCAGAATATAAATAAAAATGCTAGTTTAAAAAGCTATGTCCTAGATCCTATAGAGTTCGATCCAATGTGGGTGAAGAGCATGTGGTGGATGTGTCTCATTTGCCTGGTGTGGGGTAGCGAGTTCATTCTCGGGTGCCAGCAGATGACCATAGCAGGTGCGGTGTCCCACTGGTACTTCAGAGGGCCACACGCCCATTCCTCGCCTGTGATGTATTCAATCGGAAAACTGTTAAAGTATCATTTGGGATCAGTTGCAAAAGGATCGTTCTTGATTACGCTATTTAAGATTCCAAGATTGATTCTTACTTATCTTCATGCTAAATTATCAGCAAGGGCGGACAAGGGTTCAGACTGCGCGAAGTGCGGTCTCAAATGCGGGATTTGCTGCTTCTATTGTCTTGAAAAATTCATCAGATACTTAAACCACAACGCCTACACAATAATAACAATTGAACGGTGCCACTTCTGTAAGGCAGCAGGAAAGGCTTTCAGCACGATAGTGAACAACGCTCTGCAAGTGGCGACTATCAACAGCGTGGGCGACTTCATCCTGTTCTTGGGCAAGTGCATCGTAACCGCCATCACGGGCATCGTGGGCCTGTTGCTGCTGAAGCGCAACTCCGACCTGCACTTCTTCGCCGCGCCCACCCTCGTCATCTGCATCTTCTCCTTCTTCATCGCTCATTGCATACTGTCGTTATACGAGATGGTGGTCGACTCTTTGTTCTTATGCGTGTGCGAAGATCGCAACATGAACAGCAGCGACGGCAAATGGAAAAACTCTCGGCTTGCGGAGTTGGGCGGCCACCCGGCGAGGCGGGAAGCCGAGCAGGGCGGCGCGGAGCTGCAGGACCTGCACGAGAAGTATTGAATGTTTGTGGCCTCCGCTTTGGTGATGGTAAAACATGGCAGCTCCCCGCGACGAGTAATTTGTGCATGATCTGTTGTAATGTAATATATACATTTTATTTATCTATCTTAATATGCGTAATAGGTAAATGGTGAATTTGTATCATTCTTATGTTGTGATGTGACGTACAAAATAGTGCTAAGTAGAAGTTTCTTCCATTATAGAATAACATGTCAAGGTTTATACAATAGTTGTAGAATATGTGGATGCAGATATCTAAAAAAATATATGTCAACATGTCTAATATAATTTTACTGATGATTCTGACGGTCATTATGAATGAATTTCTATGCATGGTGCTTATGTTAAATGTACTGTAATGTGTTAGGTGAGCGACAATAAAACGGCGATCTTATTAGTGGTTTTCTATACTGATTTAATTTAACATTGTGATATGTTAGACCACGCACGAAACTAAAATTATGTTTTGCCCAGTTGTGTGTCGTGAATCGCGCGATGTGTCACGTATGAGATCGCGTCGTTCACCTAATTTTAAAGGATAACTATCACGGAGAGCTTTAACGTGTTTTAATGAAATTGGTTTATTTATATAAAATACATACTTCCAGACAAATATTTACAGTGATAATCATATACAACTGTTATTCTTTTACCATTGTAAAATATTATAAACTATTTTTAATATGTTCCAGGTAAGAAAAAAGTGCAGCATTTATTATATACGTATCGGAGAATATAAACTTTTATCACAATTTTAATATAAGAATAATATTAACTAAGTGCATAATATTTTTGAAATATTTTATTGCATAATCACAAATGCATTTTTACCTAGAAACTAAAGTTTGACGAGTTTGTATAATATTTATTGTATTGTCTTTAACACAATCATAATGATCTGAAATATGTTTACAATATAGTTTTAACTATTAGCTGTACAACGCATAATAATCGAATCATACAATGAACTGAATTTAAAATGATCTAATATTGTACTTGGTAAGGCCTTTTTTCATATAATTGTTACTGTTACTTTTGAAATTAGTATTATTTACGTAAATATGTTTTTAACGTATGAATCATTTGAATATTTTTTATTATAATTTATTTTATGATTTTTACACTTTATGAATTTTTTTTACATTGAATTAGTTTTACTGCCATTCCATTAATATGGTAAATATATTATTATTAAGTGTTATTTTATTTTTTGGCACTAACGTTAATAAGCAAGTTTTGAGACTTGACTAATAAAGGCTTGGAGTGGGATGTTATATAAGTGACTGCCCTTGCTCATTGTGACGAGATACAAATTTTCCAAATACCGTCCGAGGGTAATCAATGTCTTTCAACTAATCATGAATGTGTTTATTTCATGTATTTTATACTTTTTTTACAACATAGATTTAAGTTCAAAATGACTTCCTTGGTGTTTTTGAATCTATCGAATTGCCAGAACCAATATACGTATACGTATTTGCGCTTTAAATTGCATGTATTAAACTATTTTAAGTATATATTTAATTCATTAGGCCCCTGTTATCTGTAAATGATACACATTGCAAATGCAATACTGGTGCCTACATATCGACGTAACATATAGACACACAAACATGAAACAGGTAAAATAATTCACTCTAAAATTTGCTTCGGTGATTTTTGTTTTACTTCAAAATGAACAAATGTTTAATGTATCTTTGACTCGTGTGCTTAGGCTGTAATCATTGATAGCAGAAAGTAGGTAAATACTTTCTATTTAATATTGTTGCCACATTTGATATTTCGCACAATGTGTTTGGGGTTGTTAGAACTTACTTTTAAAGGATTATGTGCTTGAATTGTACTTATATATTGTATCGCTCAGACTAATATTATTGACTCGAGGCTTACACTCTATTCATAAATGTGTGATAAGATTTTATTAATGGTGTTATAGAATAGTGATTTATGACATATGTACAGTTTGCGGTGATAATAATTGGTATCTGTTAAAGAGATAGTTGATATAGGTGTTCTAATATATACATGTACCACATGATCACTCTATTTATTACAAATATGGTAATTAATAAGTCTTAAAATGGAACTGAAAATGGTTTGTATATTAAAAATGCTGATATTCATAACTGATAGAAACTTTACCTACTGTTACTACTATTTGTAGGTACGCGAGTTTTTGTGGAATCTCAATATATTTATTTTATAAAACAGTTTATATTAAACCTCCACCTTTTTCTGCTGTGAAGCAACTCCTGACACACACAATAAACATGAGGCGACCATCTATGTATTGCTCAGAAATAACAACGCAACTACAATGGGTCTCAATCAGTACAATGGGGTTGTTGGAAGTCCATTACAAGTGTCATGGCCTTCAGTGATCACTTAACATTAGGCGAACTGCATGCCCGTGTGTAACATATAATATGCCACAAAGCCACTTTTATTGCACACATTTATACAGAATTGCAAATAATTTGGGTGTTATTCACAAATTAAATAATAATAAATTATGATTGTATGTAATGACAACAAAAGTTAAATGTTTAGCGCAGTATTTTAGCTTACAAAAAATATTTTATATTGTAGTTATGAATGTTATTTTATTAAATTACCTATTTGCATTTTGTAATATTATTATTTTACTAATCCTTTGCCCTGTAAAATTTGATGAGCTGGTCATGTACACAAATAAAATGGATAAACATTGCAACATATTAATTAATTCTTATCTCAAATTAAGTGTAAAGAAATGTTAACTTTATAAAGACATTTTTACCTAATCTATCTATATTATTGTTACAATAATATATAGTCGTTCTCTAGTATCAACACTATCATAAGTTACATGTTAGCGAGACAGAGATTGGATTGCAAAATAATATACATGTTGCTAACATTTATTGCTAGTATATTTCAATCTGAGTTACATGATTTTACCAATGAGTTTAAGTTTCTTGTTTAGTTGACGATTTTTACTTTTATATTTGAAAAAAAAAAACATAAACACATCTTGTGAAATACTAAAAGATTTGTTGGGTGAAAAATAAAATGCCCAATAAAGGATCTTATTTTTATTTGGAATAGAAAAATAGTTATAACTGTCAGTTTAGTACTACTTCTTTTTCTTAAATTGTTTCCTCTTTTTTATTTGATCAGATATTGCCTTGCTTTTAGCTTTAAGTTGCTTTCTTCTAATTGCCATATCTGGTTTACTTTTTTTCTTTTTCATTGTAAATACTGGTTTGTTTACAATTTCAGTTTCTTCAGCAGTTGATTCTTCATTTAATTCATCCTTAATAACTACTTCTTGTGCTTTTTCTACTGGATCCCCTTTGAAGAAATCTGGTCCTTCTATGTCAGGATAACCTGTTTCAGGTTTGGTGGCTTCATTTATAGCCTTCTTTTCAATTCTTCTTTCATATTTATTTCCTGCCCTCTTAGAGAATGCTTGTCTCAATTTAGCTGGACTAACATATTTTGGATTTTCCCACAATGTTACTCCACCAAAAGAACCAGAAAATATTTTTACAGGATTTAAAACAAATCTAGGTCCAATTTCTGCCAAAGCACCATCTTCTGATAATATTTGGTAGTTCCTAAACCAAATTCTGTTATCCAGAATCATAAAAGTATACACATGATCAAAGAATGGCTGACTCTTAGGATGGTGCTTCGGTACTCCAAAAATTTGAATTAGCAGTTCCTTCAACAGGGAGTAGTGTGCATCCTTTGTAAATTGTGGATCAAAGGATAATAAAGGTCTTGATCCCCTCAAACAGTTTCCTGTCATTTTAAGTTCTCCCATTGTGTATATATTTTCAACCAAAAATTTAGCACTAGGCCCATTAGGAACATTGGACATCCATAGATATAAATCTCTCATTTTTCTTCCTTCAAATAGAATACATTTATTGCAGTTCTTCATTTCGCTGATCTCGTTGACAACATATAAATTTTTACTTCGCTCCATCTTTGACTCAGCTTTATGATGTGGCATAAGCTTCTTCAGATCCTCCATTAAATGACGATGACGATGGTTGATGCCCCGAGCAGCAAACACTAGCACTCTCTGTCTGTTTATCCATTTTATCTGCCTTGGTGGGGTTTCATCAGACATTCGAACTGGAGGTAAAACTAAGACATTTTCTTCCTTCGGTGCTTCTTGCAGTTTAGAATCTTTCTTTTTTATTTTCTTTACCTTCAACTTTACCATTATTACAATTATTTAAGTATTCGCTATAGTTTAAGCACGTGGTTGTTTGAAATGAATGTACGACGGTTTGACGTTTGACATCTAGCTCGCCAAATGTCACAGTGACTTTAATAAGAAAGTATCAGTGTTGCCAATTTAACATTATAATGGCGAAAATTACCCTGGAAAATTCCATTTGGCATGTATAGCATATATATTTAGCGTATCCCCAATTCTGTCAAAAAATTTAATTTTTTGTTTGCAGCAAGCCAAGTTACTTAATTTAATCGAAACTCGGAACATGTTTGTCAATCTCAAATTGAACACATTATTATTTAGATGAGATAATGATAGAAAACGGTGAACAAGTGCTTACAATATCCCGGAGTTCCGCTTATTTTCAAGGTTTATTTGAGTACACTGTTTATATTTTCAAACTTGTAAACTAGGTAACAAACATAACAACTTTATAATATCAACAACATTTTTGAAAATCATTAAATGGTACTGTTATTTCATAATAATTATGGCCAAATTTTAGTCAGCAGCTTTCAGCTTTTTTCAAACAATTATAGCTTGGTTTTAGATAGTTCTGAACATAGATTTAGCATAACATATATTTTAGAGATGGCAGCCCCGGAGAGTATCTTGTTGCTATTCTGATTTATTGAATCTTATTGAGTGATAAATATAAGTAAAACATATTATTCCAAATATTTAATAAGCAATGTATAGAACGATTGTTCATAATGGGTTTTGGCTATAGGCCATTTCAGAATATATGTGTTCTATTGAAAAAGCGTAGAGGAATTAAAACAATGTCTATGGCATTGTCTAAAAGTACAATACATTAATTCATACTTAGCTAATGATTACCCTCTCTATGATAAATCGTTAAATATAAGGTCAGATATATGAAGTAAGTTGAAATAATAATAACATCATTATATTATATTTAAAGAAGAACCGCAACACATAATTACGCTTATACAACATTAAAATACAGAGTAGAAAGTATATAATATCTACTTATCTACAATAAACATTATCATACGGTGACATAGTCTTGGACGATTTCATAAAGTGCAGTTCTACATTTGTTATCGTGAGCACTTGTTGTGTCACAACGCAGTTAATTTATAGCGTAGTGTAAATTAAATGACATAGTTGCAATGTCTAAGCCACTGTCTATATTTTTAAAACTAGTAAACAGAACTTACGTTTTAGGGCATATTAGATATGCCTCAAGTGCTGTGCCGCAACTATCTTCGGAGAAATATAATGTTAAAAGAAAAGATTTTGCCGCTGTTAATGCATCGGATATTAATTACTTCAAATCTATATTACACGAAAGCCAGGTTTTAACGGATGAAAGTGACGTACTTCCGTTTAACATAGACTGGATAAAGAATTGCAGAGGACAATCAAAATTGATTTTGAAACCAAAAACTACGGAGGAAGTGTCGAAAATTCTAGCATATTGCAACAAAAACCGGTTGGCAGTATGTCCCCAAGGAGGCAATACTGGTCTCGTTGGAGGGTCCGTCCCTGTTTTTGACGAAATAGTCCTGAGCCTTGCTCTGATGAACAAAATCACAAGCGTCGATGAAGTATCAGGAGCGTTAGTTTGTGAAGCGGGCTGTATTTTAGAAACTCTTGATGATTATGTGCGAACGCGAAATCTTATTATGCCCATCGATCTCGGCGCCAAAGGCTCTTGTCAAATTGGTGGCAATATCAGCACAAACGCTGGTGGCTTACGGCTACTGCGATATGGAAACCTACATGGATCGGTTATGGGATTAGAAGCTGTTAAAGCGGATGGTACTGTTATAGACTGCCTGCGAACATTGAAAAAAGACAACACTGGGTATCATCTGAAACACCTGTTCATAGGCTCAGAGGGCACACTGGGCGTAGTTACTAAGGTGGCAATTCATTGTCCTGTTTTGCCAAAAGCCGTTTCTCTTGGACTCTTCGGCTTGAACAGTTTTGAAAATGTTATTCAACTTTACAAAAGCGCCAAGTCTTCTTTGGGAGAGATTTTATCTGCTTTTGAGATGGCTGATAATGTTGCTATTCAGTCAACAGTCGAAGATTTAAAAATACCAAACCCAATTTCGGACTATCCGTTCTACGTCATAGTAGAAACCCATGGCAGCGACGAGGACCATGACAATGAAAAACTTTCACGGTTTTTATCTAAAGAAATGGAGAATGGTATCATAATAGATGGAACTATATCATCGGAACCCGCTAAAATGAGGAACATTTGGAACCTGCGCGAAGGCATAGCGAGCGCCTGGGTCAATGCATATGTATTCAAGTATGATGTGTCAATACCTCAGAAGAATTACTATGATATCTTACATTCGCTACGGAAAAGATTAGGCCAGAAGGCAACTAATGTTTACGGATTTGGACACGTAGGTAAGTTACCGTATCGATCGGCTCTGCTAAATTGATAAAAGATGCTGAAAAACATATATAGTTATAGAACAGTAGTCATTAATACATCGTATTATTCGTACTGAAAATCCCCTGAGAGGGTAAAAATATATTTTCTCACGTGAAATTCTCTCACCTCCAAGGCCCTTTTAAGGAACGCCATCGCAACACGGGTGGCATCAATCAGTGCCATAAGTATCAATTCTATGGGCATCAGCCGAAAACTGTTTCGCTCGACCGTGGCGCTGATTGATCAATTAATGCCCCCGTTCTATCCCCTGTACTGATCCCCCGAAATGCGTTCTGTTCGAACCTGAAGGCCACCCGAGAATTATCGCTCAAAGTCCGCGCAAACTCAGAAGAGTGCCAGGACAATCCTCCATTAGAAGCTCAGCCCCTCGGGCTATAGAGAGTACCACTTAGGCGGGTTCCATTATCATACCTATATCCCTATCCACGCCTACGACACCGTCTGTGACGCCTCCGCTGCATCTCAGGCGACAGTTACTCCCATAACCAACGTCTGTTCAGGGCCCAGACCTTGCCAAATTCACTCCAAAACTAGTTCCAGTCCCGAGGCAACTACCTGCCCCTCGCAGTGTCTCGCTGCCAACATTAGACTGGTGTCCAGCTATGTAGCTACCATCCACCCAAATGAAATTAGGATTTTTGTGAGTAAGTTACGCTTCGTCCAGTCCCCAGACTGCCTCGTAGTTATGTGCGACCACATTGGACTATTGGAGTTCATCAGGCAGGTAAAATAGTCTGATGACTGTCTGGCCCATAGTAAAAACGAGAAAGCCGAACTTCTGGGAGATCTCTTTGCCTCGTAATTCGACTTTTAACGACACTCTTACCATCCCGCGGTATGAGAGCTCGATGGCTGACGTCTGTTTCACATAGAAAGCTGTCAGTCGAGCAAGAGCTCGTCGTTTTAAAGAAAAACATATATTTTCCTCGCCGGCGGACCCGATGACCGTTTTTTCATGATAGCTTCAGGCGGGGTGACGGTAACGGGATCCAGAATCTAACATATTATCCATCCTAGTGATCCTATAAACCAAGGTCCGAATCTCAGAGATACCCTTAGGCTGGGTGACTATCCTTACTTTTCATGCATTCTCGCATCTATCTTAAATTGTCCAAGTCCCTCTGCCGGGCTGAACACTGCTCGCCCTAAAAAGATCGCTGATGCTGTAAAGGCCATGAGGGCCAACAGCACTTACCATATCGCAAATAAAATGGACAGGAAAAAAGGCTTCAATTTGTATAAAACATGCTAAACTAAATAGTTATAGCTATATTATTTGACTACAGGTGACGGTAACCTACACATCAATGTAACAGCGCCAAAATATACGAAAGAACTACATTCAATGCTGGAACCATACATCTTCGAAGAAGTCGCTAAACTCGAGGGCTCCATCAGTGCAGAGCACGGCGTTGGGTTCCGTAAACCACAATACATTCACTACAGTAAAGATGCATCTGCGCTTCAGTTGATGCGTGACCTCAAACATACCTTGGATCCGAATGGTATTCTTAACCCTTACAAAGTGTTGCCCGATATTTAATGTACGAAGTTATTACAAAAATCTATTACTCTTTAGTTTAGTATTGATAGCTTCTTGAAAAAAGTTTTTACAAGGTGCATTAAAGTTTTTTAATATATCTTAAATAATATGTGCACGTTTTTTTAAGGCACTAGCTTTTATGTAACTACGTTAATTTTATATAAATTCATTCAAACAACAATAATTTATTTAAATGACTTTTATTAAAATATCCATTTATTCTTATAACATTCATAATATGCAACAAAAATACAATGGGATATTATAAACATTCACCTAATTGTTTTGAAATAAATAAATCGAATATTGCATAAATACCAAAAATTGCTTTTTATTAATAAAGAATTAGCTGACGATGATCTACAATTCTGACGTAACTTAACGTATGTTGTGATAATAAACATATAGGTAAATATTCCTGAAAATCAAATTAGGTGCTCATTGAACTAAACAAACTTTTATTAGATTTTATCAATCATTGATCGTCCCCAAGGGTAAAAAATAATTGGATACTAAAATTATGCAGCGCATGATAATCATATTCATATCAAATTATAAAATTTTGTTGCACTTAGAAAAGATATTTTTTTTAATATTTTCTATTAACTACATCAGACTTCGAAGACATAAAGCTTAACGATAATCATATTATTAAAAATATTTTGATACTATAAACCAAAATAAAAGTATATGGACACGGAAATGATATATTGTAAACGACTGGATCCTATCAAATACAACATTACCGACGACATAATTTATTACTGCGGTTTCTATTTCTAATAAAATGGAAGCACTCGAAGGAGGCCTGAGTCAGTAAAACAATAAAATTCATTAAAATAACCTTTGCCCTTGATATTATGCCTAAGTGGATGCGGATTGCACAGTAACATTAAATGCACTTGAATGCATTAATTCATGTGATGTAAGGAATGTAAAATAATTGATTATTTCAATTAATTACAGTCACTACTTCAACATTTTAAAATAAATGTTTCGATAATTGTTTTAATGTGGATATATTTTTTTAAATTCATAAATCTCACATTTTTTGTAGAGTTATTGGTATGTTATCCATGCATACAGTAGTATAGTGCATTATAAATGTACTAAATCAACCACGAATAAAATACTACACCGTTTTTAGCGTACTGTAAATGTAACTTATGTGAGGAACAAACAATTTAGTCTAGTATGTAAAATATTATTCATTCATATACATACACAATATGTACTACTTTTACTGCTATCAAAGGTATTTATTATAATAGCATCGTTTCTATCGTCGTTGTTGAATTTTTAGATACAAGTAATTACTCCCATTCATAGAAAATATATTTATTGATTGTTGAAAAAATTTTTTTTGTTCTCGTGCATTTCTGATCACATTGTCATTGTGAGATTATACGATCATCCTTCTTCGTAAACAGTTTAATACTAACATTACCAACACTATTCATAACGAATGTTTAGGTACAACAGTTTATTGTACAACTCATAAAGTTACACCATTATAAAAAGTTATTAAAAATAAAGACACTGTTTTAAGTTACTTCGCACTAAATTCGCCATAAAAGGTAAACAGGTTTATTATTACGTAAGTTTTCGATCTTTCATGGAACAGGAAATATAAATAAAGGCGTTGATGAGATTCGCCGAATCGACCAGTAACAAAATGTTTATACACATAAGAGTGGTCGATACGATTTCCCGTTGCCAACATTTCAATCAACCAAATGACTACTATTTTAACTGACATACCAGCCATATAAATTTACATCTTCCATCCATTGTGGATTTCGATAATATTAAACTTATTTAACAGAATTTTGTTAAAGCGGATAAAAACATATCCTTACGATTTCTGAATTAGCAGAAGATCCTTGAAGTCTCAGGTTTTCAACATACATAATTGAAACATAAAATGAGTTGTGTTTATAAATGTTACATATTTAAAGATTGTCACTTTATACTACACGTTACGATTCGGCGCACCTCTATTGATGTTTATGTTGTGGATGCCAGATTTAACATGTTTCCTGTGTGACAAGATCCTGTATTAAAAAAAACAACAAACAAATTCATGTCACAACTATCATTCAACAATAATATAAATGACTTGTTATGATGTCTACATTTATCTTTATTGTCATGAATTACAACAAATAATGAGATCACTACGTAATTATAACATCTGTCAGTAATATTTAATGAAACTCAATAGAAATGATAACTGCTTACAAAGTTTAACAATTACATGATACTTACGTATAACCATCACTCAATCAAGTCAACATTTATTTGATATAAGTTTCAAAGAAAGTTCGAAGTTAAAATTTATTTCATATTATAATATTATCAAGGTGTTGCAACAAAAATAGAAATTTAATACTATTGTGTCAGTATTATTTTATTGATAAAACAGTTAAATTGCTTACTGATAAAATTAAAAGTGGGTTATATTGCATTGAATATATTGAAGTCAATTGTTTAACCAATAACATAAAACAAAGAAATGTTTTTAGAACAACTGACTAAATTATGCAAATAATACAAATAATTACACAACTAAAAAAAAGATACAACTTCATTAAACTTACAGAAAAAGCTAAAAATTGAAATATTGAAATAGACCACCATGTTCAATCATTCTATAAGGCTATTAAATCTAAGTATAACTTGGATGTATTTAAACTTTTTAATGCAGTAGCATCATAGATTTTCTAATATAAAGGGTATAATTTTTATTTTTTATTGCTTATATTGTTAAGGGCACGGATACGCGTTGCATGCGCAACAGGGAGGTACTGTTAGGCAACCTGTAGCAAGTCCACTTGAACACAGATCCGTCACACACCTTACATACTCCCTGAGAACAAATCTTTGTAGAGTAATTGTAGAGTAGGTCATTCACTGATAAATCTTTTTGCGAATTTTTTAAAATTTTATACATTTTTTTAATAGTTTTCTCTGCCATTGTTCTAATATAGAAGGTTCGTTTTGATCACTTCTAGGCATCACTTGTGTTTATACGAATATGGTTATCGTTTAATCTGATTTGATATCTTGAGGAATTCCAGAAAGCCTGCTTGCATTTCCGCGTCCATTCCCGTGTCCCACGATTCGTTTTCCAATTCGTCGAGAATGTCCTCTTCGAGCGCAGCGGCCTTGCCGGCGGTGGGCAGGTTGCTCTGCAGGAAGGCACACTCCTCCGCAGTGAGCGAGTGCCCGTCCGCCAGGTAGCCGCCGTCCACGCCCACCACGCCCTCCATCTCGCCGTTCGTCACGTATGCGAGCGGCACGGCGGGGTGCGCCACGGGGTGCGCGGGGTGCGCGGGCGCGGGCGCGGGCGCGGGCCCGGCGCGGCGGCGCGGCGGCTCGGGCTCCGCCAGCCCCCAGCGCGCCGCGCGCAGCTCCAGCACGCCGCGCACGCACGCCAGCTGCCCGCGCTGCTTCAGCCGCTCGAACGCCACGTGCATGCCCGCCGGGCAGTCCGCGTCCAACGCTATGCCGGACAGTTTCAGCAATTGGCAGACAGCTTTAATGTTAACTTCCTTATCAGTATTTAACAAATGAAGTAACACCTTACATAAGCTCTCGCCAAGAGATTTGATTCTCCCCCCCTGACTATCTTCTAGTTGAGTATATATCTCAGCAAGGAACATAGCAAAGCCCCTCATGTTTTCTTCGGAAGTTTCGACACCAGAAATGATCTTGTTTTCTTCAGTCGAACAACGCTCGAGAAGACACGCGCGGAACGACGACTCCTCAGGCGACGCCACCGAGTCGTACATAGAGCAAAGACGGGCACCGTTGTAACGAAAGTTCGACTCACCTATTGACTGTGGATATAAAGGTTTTATGGACAGTCTAGATTGTTGATTGCCAAATATATGGTCGAAAAAGCTATCTAGGTTTGCATGCAATATGTCTTAATTTCTCAATTATTCTCTTAACTCAACTCAAATTTTCATTAAAATATTTAAAACAAAGAAGTGACTGTTGGGTGGAACTTAAACTCAATTCTTGATATTTGAATTTAAAATTTTTAAATGAATAGCAATTTAGAAAATAACAATAAATTCACTATATAGAGAAAATATCTTGTCTATTATACATTATGTCCTCATGTGTATTAAAAAATCAGAAACAAAATGTATAAGGCAACAATATTTTTAAAAACAACTTTTACAACAAGTAAAACGGATGCATCTCAAATATAAAAGTATGATGTTAATAATGTATTAAATAAACAGAAATATATATTCTTTTATCTCCAACATTAATATTTCTCTTCAAAAACGCACTGGAGTTTCAATGGTCTGTATTTTTTTTTTACATTTCCAGCTTTAAGCAGGCTCATTGTCCTGTTTGTGGTCAATTAAAACTACATGGCGTCCTGAATGAAGTCTAAGTTGGTTTTCATGCATGTAATGAGTGGATTTGTACATTGTTCTGTTTTGATGTTGCTACATCTGTTAGAATGATTAGCAGTGGTAAGCCATTAAAAAATGCTGATAGCTATAACATAAAATTATATCTCTGGATTTTTTAAAATGTATTCCTGCTATATTTGCATATATGTATAGACTTCATATAAAAAATGGAATTACCTGATTCACAATAGCCTCTACAAGGGGCCTGGTGTAGTTTGCATCATATAAAGTTGAAGCAAATGAATCCACAAGTGGTCCACATAGTGTGTCAAACTTGCCGGGGTCAAATGTTATCTCGCACATAACAGTGATCAAGTTCGCAATGTTCTCCCGTAAATCTACATTGTCAGTATCTTCTAATGCATTTCCAATGTCTTCGAAATAATATGGATGCTGATTCTGGGCTTGCCGGAGCCGGTCCTGCACGGAGAATCGCGGCACGCGGTAAGGAGCGGGGTCAGCTGGGTATGTGATGACATTCTGAGGAACATAGTTTGGTGGGTACCATTCCTTTGCTTCTGCTGACAACTTTGACTTCGAAGGCTCAACTTTTACATCCTCCGGTGCATTCTTCGGCCGACGAAGTTCACGAGGCTGCTGGATTTCGGGTTGCTGCCAACTGCGGCCCCTGCCTCTGGATCCTCCGACCTCCCCGTTGTTCATTTCAATTAACACAAATAATCCCGAGCAAAACTTCGGAACAAGATATACTTTCAAGATTTTCCATAAACCGTAATAAAATTTATGTCGCAAGTTTGGAACAAAATTCGTTCGATAATATCGACATTCGACACGTAAACAAAGACAAATACAAAATACCTATCGTTTCGGTCAGTCAAGCATTACCTCCATGTTATTTGTGCGAGCAAGACAACAAATCCCAAAGTGCAATGTGCGGTTGTTGCGAGTCATAGGTTAAACACTATACGGCCACGCTACACACAGCTTAATTTGTTGTGACAGCCCAACTATCATGTACAACACAAATGTAAACTGTATGGCGATTATTAAATACGGCAGTAACGAATAGCTCCTGATAATAATAAATTATTGGTTTAAGGAAAAGCGGCATTTACTAAAAACAGAATAATCTTGGAATTGTATGTAAGAAAATCTAGGGCTACTACTTTAGTAACAAAATAATTTTACTCTTACCTTGATAATGTTATATCGTTATCAACCATTTAATAAAGGTCGATAAAACGAATGCCCTAGCTAAACTATTTTTTTTTTCATTTATGTAGTAGCAATCCAACAATGCCAGTGCCTAATATTTTTTTAAACATAATTAAACAACATAAAAACGCTAAAATAATTGTTATAAAGCATCATTTCCAAACAAACTGCTCATCACTATTTCTATTTCGTGTTAAAAAAAATTAAATACAGCCTAATCAATTTCGTTTAAAGGGAAAATTTACCTCAAAGGAATACTAAATCTCTATCTGGTTACTGACAATTTAAAGTGTTTACATATCTCAATAGAAAACGACGCCACTAAAATGTGTCACGATAAAAACGTCATTATTCGAAACAACAGTTGTTTTCAATTTATCTGAAGTCTTAAACCTTAATTTTTTGTCTACCACCCACTTATGAGACCCCGCCTAGTTAAGCCGCGTAGCTTAAATTGGACGGACGTGTCGTATTACACGCAACGTGCAGAAGCAGTCGTCTTTGGTAATAAGATCTCTGCCGGAGATTCTTAGCACACCTTGTCGTGACCATAACCGGTAATGTAACCACGTTTAGCGGCGTTACCGGGAACTGCGTGCAGTCTTTACGGTGTACCTTCTATAGGGAGTTTTTGCCATGGTGACTGCGCTAGGTCGTGCCGGTTTTGTTCTGGACCGAGGGATGGGGCTGTCCATCTCCTAGTATATTCGACTTTTAATTGCCAATTACATCCAGATTTAAATGTGAAAGCGCTATTCTAAAGACCGCGCTAAACATCATTTTAGTTGTTTGTGACTGATTTTATTGTGACTGCTTTGATTTAACTTTTAAGATATATCTAATACTTAAGGAGACCTTTTTGTTTCTTTAATAAATACATCACAAGTAGACGTTTGTCATAATTTTAGGCTACTATTCACATTTCTTTTAACAGGAAATCCCAATAATTATTTTTCCCGATGGAAAATTTACATCTGTGTTTGTTACCACTGACACATCAAAACCGTGTACATTTATGAATAACGAGCGCTCTCCCCGCGGCTTCGCTCGTGTCATAAAAACTTTAATTCCCTTTTCATCACCTTAGGGGTTGAATTTTCAAAAATCCTTCATTATCCTCGCACTATAAAAAGAAGCG
>DWIE01000272.1:0-17481 GCA_018248235.1 Choaspes benjaminii
TTGAGGGCTAAGTTGGTCGCCTCATTTATCGTGTGCGTGCCGGCTGCCACACCCTTCAAGCTGAAACACAACTCATAGGAGCTATTTCACAGCAGATATAGGTGTGGATAGCTTCTACCACCGATAAACTTAATGGTCAGTGGCTACTGTAGCACATGGCTTCAGTGACTAATACCACAAATGCGGTGCCATTCCTGAGGTCAAAGATCGCCTCATGATCTGCATATGCTAACTATCCAATCCCTAACGCCGTAACATAAGTAGCGCGAACACTACTGTTTCATACCATCCCAGTCTAACATAAATGTTCTACCACCTATAAGGTTTTCCCAGACAAGAAACAAATTAGGAAATTTGGTTGGCCGCGGCAATCGAACCCATGACCTAACGTTTTAGACCGACCGGCTCATCAACGTCTGCGCCACGGAGGTCGTCATATATACATCGTGAATATATGCTAAGCGTTATTATTAACCCAGCAAAATATATCTCTTAATTCGGTGAGTTTTCATTTGACTTCTGTCGTCCCGTTTATGTGTCAAGTTAATTATAGCAATTTGTCATATTGTGAATGACACATAAATAAGTACTGAATAACACCGGGGATGTCCTGTTTCATTCATGCTATACCATGCTATACCACTAACGTGAACTTGACTGAAACACGTGGAAGTCTGTTCCGAACTTTATCTATATTTATACCGCGATTTACTCTGGGGACTTTAATTTTAACCTTTTGCATAGACAGTCTAGACTGACTGACCTATATTCTGATTTAAATATCTTTAGCCTCTCAGATTTTGTTTATGTTGAACATTCTTAAATTAAAACAGATATTTGATATATGGATTTTGTAAACTATAATCCGTTATTGGCGGAAGTAGGAAAAATAGGCCTTTGTCCTTAACACTTAGTGCATCTATTCAAATGATAAATGAATTATATGGTGAAATAAAGTTTAAAAAAATATTATTCACGCCTGAATTTACCTGAAGATCTAGACAGAGGCGAGCATTTTCCGGGCGCATTTCACAACTAGTTGGAAAAAACACTTTGCCCGACTCGGAAAACGCACCCAAGACCGTTCGGCGGTTCAGCAGACATGCTTCACCCATTGAGCCAACGAGGCACATAAAATTTCAATAAATAAAGTACAGGCCGAACTTGTAAGATGTATTCTCCTCAGTTAGCTTATGATTAGAGCCAAAATAATTCTCAACAAAAACACTGAACTAGTGTTATCCGTTACTATTGACTATCGTTGAGTTAAATATAACTTCAACAGGCAGTGGAGCAAAAAGTACCCCATCTGCATTATATTAAGCGAGAAAGAGAAGATTCAAGTATTAGAAAAGGAGAATTTAGCAACAGCGGAGAAGAAAATTTCGGAATCGTTGGACAAAAAGAATAAAGAACAGCAACATGAAGTTGAGAGCACCGAGACTAATACCAGCCCGGAGAAGAAACGGAAATTCGTGTGGAGAAGGAGGGAAAAGAGTATTTCACATAGCGAAGGCGAAACGGGAAGAGAGGGACTACGGCACAGGATAGTGAGAAAGATGCATAGGGATAAGAAAACGGACAACGCATCAACGGGCACGGAGCCCGAGGGTCAAACGCAGGACAAGAACACGCAGCCGGACGACTCGCCCGTGCACGAGTCGGAGATGGAGTTCACCAAATCCACGTTGAGCGCCAAGGACGAAGACGAGGACCTGGACGAGAGCGAACTGTCCAGGATTAAAGAGTTTTTGGAGGAGGCGGAGTTGGAAACGGGCGCGGACGGCACGGTGGAGGGCGAGTGGAGCGTGCACGTGAAGCAGTCGAAGGACAAGCACTCGCATCTGTTTCTGTTCGCGCGCACCGGCCGCGACAAGCACGAGTGGTTCCGTCGGCTGTCCACGGCTGTGTCGGAAGCGGCTGCCGGATCGGCCGAGTCGTCCACCGCGGAGGACAAGTCCAGCGACGCGGCGCAAGAGACGAAGGACGGCATCGAGATGGCCGTGTACAAGGTCACCGACAAAGACACGGTAGCGTTCGCTAAGAATAAAACGTCTGACTCTATATCCGAGGGAGTGACGATCTCGTCGGGCCCGTGCCCGGTGCCGCCCAGCATATCGAGCATACCCAGCTTCGATTCCTACGAGAAGACTTTCTGGCCGTATCTGCTCAAAATTATTCAGGCGCAGTCGTCCTCCCCGCAGTGCGAGTGCCGCGTGCTGCCCGCGGAGGTGGCGTGGGTGAACACGCTGCTCGCGCGACTCATGTTCGACGTCATGCGCGACCCGCAGATCGTCGCGCGCGTGCAGAACAGGATACAGCGGAAACTCAACACGCTCAAGCTGCCGTCGTTCATGTCGCCGCTGGTGGTGCGGTCGCTGTCGCTGGGCGGGGCGGGCGGCGCGTGCCCGGCCGCCGCGCGCGTGGCCGCCGCGTGGGACGAGCGCGGCGTGTGGCTCGACCTCGACCTGCGGTACGACGGCGGCGCCAGGATCGACATCCTCACGCAGATCAACCTCATCAAGCTCAAGGAGAAGAACATGACGCTAGAAGATCAATTGTTGGCAGCCAACGAAGACTCAATTGAAGATGAGACTAGCATTGAGCCTGGTATCCTAACCGATAAGCATTTGAGGAAGAGGAAGCCGGCGATATTCGACTCGGACGTGGAGGACTCCGCGGAGTCGAGCAGCGACGACGAGAGCCCGCCCGTGCAGCCCGTCGACAGCGGGGAGAACCTGCCGCTGTCGGAGACCACATCCGTAACCGCAGAAGGAGGCTCTTCGAAAAAGAAATTTCTGCGAATGGTTGATAAAATTGCCACCAACAAATACTTTCAACAGGTGACGGACTACAAGTACATAAAGCGCGCGATGGAGGGCCTGTCGAACACGGACATCAAGCTGCAGCTGGAGGTGCAGGGACTGGAGGGGCGGCTCGCGCTCAACCTGCCGCCGCCGCCGCACGACCGCCTCTGGATCGGGTGCGTACGCTGCACACCTGGGGCATACCTGGAACCTCTGTACACCACCCTGAAAGGGCGTGGTAGCCAGCACATGCAGGATACGAAGCGTTAGATATATGTCCTGGTAGCACCGCATCTATGGTTACAGATGCTTTGCTGCAGTAGCCACTTACCATGATTTAGACTGCAAGTCCGTGTGCATTCGTCATAACATATAAAAAAGCGGCAGGGCTTCCTTTGTATTAATTAGATGTATTCGTTGTAATTTCTTAATGCACTTGTAAGTGACTTTGAATAGAACGATGGATCTATTTAAAGCCGGTTACGGTTGATATGCGCCGCAGCGTTCACTTAACATCAGGTGAACTACATTCCCGTTTACTATTATAATTTTTATAAAAAAAAAAATATTTGGTATCTGGAATAACCTAATGGGTGGTAAAACATGAACATGTTCGATTGTATCGGTACCACCGTCACACCTATTTGTGCTGCTAAACAGTACTGTTCGCAATGCTTGTGTTTCGGTGTGGTAGCCAGCATACACAGAACACGGGGCGTTCTATGTCCTCAAGAGTAGCACCGCATCTATGATTACAGATGTCATGGGCTGCAGTAGCTAATCACCAGCAAGTAGACTGCATGTCCGTGTGCTACTTCGTATCAAAATAGTACCGATAAATGTATAACGCAAGACGGGTGGGTGCCGGCAGGTTCCGCACGAACCCGCAGCTGGTGCTGAAGGCGCGGCCGGCCGTGGGCGCGCGCACG
Source organism: Choaspes benjaminii (assembly GCA_018248235.1). NCBI lineage: Eukaryota > Metazoa > Arthropoda > Insecta > Lepidoptera > Hesperiidae > Choaspes > Choaspes benjaminii. The sequence goes on from DWIE01000272.1 coordinate 3,737, forward strand.
CTCCGCTTCGCGCACATCTCCAACTGGATCGAGCAGAAGCTCACGCGCGAGTTCGAGAAGGTGCTCGTGCTGCCCAACATGGAGGACATCATTGTCGACGTCATGACGCCCACGCCAGTCAACTTCGAGTGACCAGAACTATGAAATCTTTCGACAACGTTTACGCAGAGAGCTTCGCATTTATTGTACTGTGTATGGTAATTTATAATTGTTTGAACTTTATGTCCAGGGCATAGAGGTGTTTTTTATTACATATTTCTTAATATAAGTGCTGCACTTGGTGGACATGATGGCGTAGCGGATCGGTTAAAACATTTCTCCGTAACATAATGACACGGTATGAAAATAGATAAATATATTTTGTTATTACTTTACTTGTGTAATGTACACACGAGATGAGGGAAAATATTTAATGTGAAATTAGTGAAATACTGTTCTTTTTATATTATAGCGTTCTTGATAAAATTTTGAACTGATTAAAAATTCAATCTTTGCCACATCATTTTGGCTACAACATATTTGTCTTCACCTTCGATATTCAAACATCAATTATGACATTTCTTTCAACTTTGTCATTAAAAGTTGCCACCGCAAGCTGCATAAAAAAAAGTTTTAAAAAAATATATTATCTGTATATAGTTGAAATTTATCAGAAACTGTTTAACATTTGGATATTAAGCATATTTATTATTTATTTTTTCAAATGATAAAATTGTTTATATAAAAAAATTACATAACGTGGATCACTTAAATTCGGAATTTTTCTATAAAAGATGAAACCGAATATTTGTAACTACTAAAATTATATTATTAGGTATAGTATTTCTTTTTCAAATAAAAAAATATATAATTATCAAAAAGTATTTTTGTTATAGAGTATGTATTTACTGTGCATATTCGTAGGAATAAGAAATGTTATACATTTTACAATGTTAGGAAGATTAAACTATTGTGTTGATTTGTTTTGTTTGTGTGCATGCTTTAGGTTATTTAAGTGTGTCTATTTCATTTAAAGTCTATTTATTTTGTTATAAAATATTATACATACTTCCTTAGATTTTTAAAGCTTGTACGGCCTATTCATAAATTTATTAACAGCTATAATAAAGCTATTTCAACTACAATTTATATATAGTGTTGGCCCTTTTATTATTTATCAAAGAACCAAGATAGGATTTGTCTTCATAATCGCTCATTTGTAACAAGAACGACACATCTCAAAACTTTAGTAAAATTAGTAAACTATATTAAGGAGAGTAGAAAATACAACCTATTATATATTCCATAACGCCATTTTTATAAACGTAACATAAGAGATACATAGGCGATATCAGTATAGCTTAATAAATGAAATATTTCATTTCAACATTTTAAATACTTCCCATGTTATCATATTTTCAACACGCTTTTCTCTCTATCTATCTATATATAATGTAACAAAATGTTTCCACATAATCTTCAACACATAAGAGTAACTAGAGAATTCGGATATGTATCGAAGATAATTTATTAACTTTTAATATATTTAACAGGATCACAAGGATAAGGTACAAGTAATTTTTCAATTTATTAGTTTGCCTTGGTAATAAAGCAATTTTTTTTAAATCTTCTTTATGTTAAGTAAGAGGGTAATAAGGCAAACACCTCACCTGATGATAAGTGATAGTCGTTGCCTACTGACATTTGCAACACTAGGTCAGTTGCTAACGCGTTCCCGGACTTGTATTGTCTTGAGGGTATCTTTTTACACCTCGTTTAAAATACCTCATATCATAGCGCGTAGGGAATACCTCAGAAGGAACTTCGTTCAACAGTTTACAAAAGTTCCGCAAAAAACGAATCGTCGAGTAACGTATATATTGTTACAAATGAGCAATACATATTATATTTTAACCAATTACATCCTAATGCAGAGCGATGTTGTTAATACTGGTTATGAATAGGACAATTAGACTGTTTACAAGTTGTTTTTAACTTAAACAAATTTACTAATTATCAATAGTATCCCGCTAGTCATACAGGCTTCAGGCTTCTTAGAACATGGAAATTCATATTATCCGAGTGTCCATTAACTTCAGCTACACGCGGTCATTTTATCGTCTACTACCCGCAATTTTCGGTTGGCCGCATGAATTTTTCGTACTAGTACAGAAATTTTCGCAGACGTCCACGCAATAACTCATCAAAGTTGCGGAAAGTATCTGCGGATTAACGGCACGTACGATTCGGGAACTTGCAAAACATTCAATGATATATTTTAAATTAGAAATAAAATAAATAATATAAAAATAAAAGAACTTTTAAAACACCTACAAGCACCTACACTTATTAAACTTTTTTTGACGTGGACAGTAAAATATTTAAATTGATAAATTTTGTATGCCACACGAAAGGTATTGACATTAATTATAACAAGTGGTGCAAATAATTATATTAAAATTTATTGGTAAGTAAAAAACCGAATACGCAGACTTAATGAAATTCAAAGTGACTTGCGTGGGTTGGACAGTGAAACAGGCCGCCGATACGTTTGTAGTCGTGTAGTTTGACCGTGTGTAGTCGACATCATTTGTAAATTAATCTACTCCTTTACTATAATTGTTGACGGCTGAAGTCAATCAACTAATATAAATTCAGTCCCCATCTCATACTGCTGTTAGAAAGTGAGAATACTAGCATGTTTATGAAGCTGCCAATATTTTCCCATAAATATAGACTTAAATGTTTCGACAATAATTCCACCCGTAGCTGTTATTCGTACGTAAAATACCATAAAAAATTGTAAAACTAATACAATTTGAAAGTACATAGTGTAACAGGGCCGGCTTTAGTGTAAACAATGTGACACTGTTATAAGATTATAATAAATGTACCTAAATGTTGTTGATGTTGTATAATGATATGAGAAATTTATTGAAGCTCCTGAACCGTGCATGTTCTTATAAAATCTTGAGAAAGTTAGACATTTTATAGATGTTATATTAAAATTAATAGACTATAGACAATAGAGAATTTTCATTGTGGTTGATGGCTAGTCTGGCTACTTAGACTCTAGTATACAAATCTAGCAATTCCATCTTTATACATCTTGCTTTGTAGATACAAATAGTTCAATGTGGCATGTAAAGAAATTATTTTTTTATAACCAGTCTTTAATTATTGTACACAGATCCAATAGTTTTTCTTCAGTCATTTTTCTTTGACTACCACTGGACTATGTTATCATAATTCCAATCTTAATGCAGTGCACGTGACTGTTACGTCTTTTGTTCATACATTACACCTTAATTATTAAATATTAGAACTGTAAATTATACAAAAGTTGATTAGTAGATGTTGGAAATAGAACTAAGATTGGATTACATATTAATGTACTCGTTGCTTAATAGAATCCTAGAGTCCTGATTCATTTTACTGGTCTACATGTTCTGAAAAAACAGTGAATACATTTTGCGACATAGATTAGTGACAAATTATATGTACTGCGTTTTTACATATATGTGAATTCAATGTGTTTATCTTACTCCGCTTTAAAATACTTGGTTCTTATATGTTGTTTTATAGATGTATATGGAATAAGTATAACTATTTGAAAATTACCTACTGTATAATGGACTACTGCTTGAATAATTCCAACGTCGTTCGTTCGAATGATTTTTATAATCCGAAAATTTTGGGATTTGGTGTTTTGTTGGCCATGAGCAAAATTATTATAGGTGCAATAAAATTTGGTTTGTGTTATATGAAATGTTTGCGATTTTCGATCTAAATTTGTGGTTTCAAATTACATTATTAATTGTAACTCGCACAACTAAATTCTCTTGCATTTCGACCACTGTTTCTACAGTCGTATTATTTCTAGGCTTAGTATCATTTATGAAATTGTCATTTAAGTCTTTCGCTTTATAATTATTGTATCTCAATGCTTGTATTTGTACTAAGTGTAAAAACGGGCATCCCGTGGTTGTTTTTCCCCTGCATACTACAAGAAAGCGTCTCCTGCTAAAAAGTCAAAAATGTGCAACAGAGCAGGCGCGTCTTGTGTATTGTGCAGAAGAAAAACAAGTGCAGGGCACCCAATTTAATAGTAAATATTTTTGTGTAAGCAAAATATAAAGGCTGAAGGTTGCTCATGAAATTTGTATCTGTGGATGATTGGACGCTGGCTAAGCACGCGTTGTTATGTATAAGATTTTAAAAGTATTAAAATCTGAACAGATGGAGATCTTTGAGAGATTCGAGGGCGATAGTGACACGACCTTGATTTTGGCTCATTATATTACATACATGCGATATTGCAATTCAGTAATAATATAATACAAATGATATTTCTTGTACACATGAGAAACAAACATACACTTAGTATAAATAGTAGTAAGAAACTTACACTTAGCCACAGTTACACCATAAAATGTATGGCACTCGGTTCCCAAAAGCCTCTGCCTATCCGAGAGCAATAACATGCCACATTAGTCGTTGTCACAGAATATACATTTTATACAGAGCGATTAAAATGACATGGCCTCACACACTTGGTCATATTTAAATGTCAACCAAACTATGTAATGAATGGTGTATGTCGCTATTGGCCTCCCTTATTCGTAACTGTGATCGTATTGTTCAACATCTGTTCAGATCTATCCAACTCTTTCATACTACCGATTAGCATGCAGCTTTGCCCAAGTTGATTTGACTAAATTTGTTGTTCTTAATATTATATGACAATGAAAAACCTTGGAATATAGAACGGCAGTTCGTTGTAGTTTAACAAAAGTCACACTAATGCTTAATGCTCGTCGTACACTGCAAACTTCATAAATATCTTTTGTTCGCAAGAACCGTCTCGGAGCAGCTCGAAGTTTACAATTACTCCATTAACTGTTTATTTTTGATAGATATGGAATGAATAAAAAATTTTTGCATCTTTTTGTAACGCAATGTAATGTAACAACCTGCTATACGTAGCAGGATATTTTCTAATGTGTTAATGCGAAATATAACACAGTTTTACTTCTAAAAGTTCTTCCAAATCGCAAGCAATTATTTCGCTGTACGGCGATGTAATGATGATCGCTAGTGTGATGTCATTCTTAGTATCACTTTTTTTTCTACATAAAAGTACAGATTTCCTAAGCCAGGGAATAAACTTGTAACTTAATAACATATATTACAAGGTGTGCCTAGTGTTTAAACTAGTCTTAATTTTTTCCTTTTAATATGCTTCTTTATTTCATATAGATAATTAATATTCACATTTATTCCTTGGCTTAAGTAATTATAACAAGCGCGTTGTTATAAACTTGCCACTTTTTGAAAAAATCTTCCAATTTTAAATAATAGCCAAAATTTAACACGTTTTGTAAGATATATGAGTATTTTGTATCAATATTAAATGTATTAGATAGTTTTAAGTTCTTTCTTTTCGCTGATTTGAGACCGACATAACAAGGAAATCTACTCAGATACTTTGTGAACCTGTCAACATATCACAATAACATGAATTATGTACCTGTTTAAATTTCCTCTATTTTGGTATGTATTTGTATTTGTATTGTATATAAACATGGACGCGTATGAATATTTATTTAATGACAAATTAATTGGCATCACACTTTTTTCCTTCAGAATTATTTAACATCATGGTGACCTTTATCAACCAAATTGTCTAATTACAAATGCAAACTAAAAAAAAAACTCAGTGGATATCTAATAAACGTAATGTAGACAAGCGAATGCAAGCGAAAATAATGTTGATGTTACTCGTGTTATAAAATAGACATTCGAGGCATTATAAGCCATACATATTATTATAATTATCAATAATTATGGAAAAGTTATTCTCTATAATTATTCAATTACATCGCTTATCTCTTAAATATTCTAAATATAAAACCTATTCCGTAAAATAATTTGCATCACGAAAATTAAATTCTCATTATTTGTCATTACATTGGCTAGTGAACAGCTATAGATATTGTAAGGATGCAGTTTTGAAATATTTCTATTTAATACAAGGAAAATTAAAAGTTCCACAAACTTTTCATTAAAAGATTTTAAAAGATAATATATATTAATGATGCAAATAAACTAAACATTTTTACTTCCTTGTATTTTTTTTATGATTACCAGGTGTTTGGATGACAGTCATTAATTCCGATCCATTTTCTATTTTTTACCTGTAAATATATTTTTGTTATTTTTAATTTTATTCAATTATAATGTAATTAAAGTATGTTTTATACTCTGAAGAAGTATGTTTTGTTTTATTTATGACTGTGATCGCAGTTGATATTTTCTGAACCAAAACCAAATGTACTGTTTATGTATATAGTGTATCAAATTATATGAAGTGTTTGTGATATTATATATAGTTAAGAGTTAAACCGTGCCGAGTAGTTTTTCTATGTGGTATCAGTTGTGATTTTTTCAATAAATGAATTGCTATATTTTACAAGAATTTTATTTAATTATTTTTACCTTTACCTTTACAAAATTGTTTCCTTAAAAAGCTGCAATAATATCTCAATTTTAAATAACTTAGCTAATAGTACTTCTGCGGACTGATTTTAGAAATAAAAAAAAATAAAATATTTTCAACTATTTTATTTAACAGCTCTTATTTCGCATACAAATCTTTTAAAATCTATATTAATGTTATTGAACATATATTTAAAACTATTTACAATAGGCACTTTAATATTCTCGTTGTATTCTATATCACATGTCGCAAACTATCTATAAAATTCTGTACAAAATATATTAGATAATATTCTAATAGTAGACTACATGCACAGCGTTTAAAACAATATATTACATTCACAATATATAGATTATTTTCTTATTCAATTAATAATACATAGATATTTATTTATAGACTCTGTAATGGAAGCACATCATGTAATGTAAATATCTCTGTCTACATTCGATAAGTAAGCTCTATTGCTCATTCCCTAACCAGCTCTCTGAAACTAAAGCTCATTGGCTTAACCTTCGGTTTGCGAGATTAAACTAACCGCCCTGCCTCGCTACATATAGCTCATCTGTGTAAAATTATAATTATGCGTTTAAAAGTTGAACCAAACAATGAAATTCGCAATTTAGTTCAGTAAATTTCAAGTCATGCTCATATAGAGACAAAGTTCTCATTTGTAATAACACCTATCATAGTAATATTATGATATAGTTATATGTATCAAGGCAGGTAATTTTTACGATAAATTTCTGTAAACACTAAACACATATAGCTTTTACAACTCGCTCCAACAATGAAAATGAATTAATCATTGATTTTAAGTTGCATATTATATTCAGTTTCATGTACAACAAAGAACCGAAAATTGTTTTATTTGTTTGATGCACACACAGTGCCAAAGATTATACTATACAATACATTGGAATGATGCTAGAGTCAGCTCTCATTTTCTAATAAAATTATAGTTACATATGAAACCAGTTAATGGTCAATATATATGTAAGTAAAACAGGATTTGTACCTAAAATAATATGGCTATCAAATAAACTCGCTAACACAATATGTACAGAGTTGAGATCAACATTACTCTAAATAATATAAAGATCTTACAGATTTTGGCACTCTGGACCACATTTGGACTATGATCTAATGTTATAGGTATTATTTGCGGTAGGTCTTACACATATAACTTCGTTTATAATAAAATAACACGTCTGTACAACATTGCAAACTGTACATAAGCTTAATGGCAAGCGATAAAACATGTATTTATAACCATTCTAATAATAAAGAACTGAATACCTTTGTGCATCACAGTCAAATTATAATACAATATAACTTGGAAGATGAAACAGGTATGTATCATATAAGCTTAAATTAGTTTGTTTTGTAACAGCTTCTTAAGAATTTTGCACATTTAGAATTAGCTTTCTAGAGCAAAGTCAGAGTAATACAAAATTCATGACATTATAAACTACGTGAGATTAAAAATTTGCAGGGACATACTAACATTTGTTTGACAAATATTTTCCTATTTATATACCTTCACAAAAAATATTGCTGAGCTTTTTTGATACAAAAACTGTGTTGGTTAATTTTATAAATTGTCTTTACTTTTATAACTAATAACTTTTAAACTCAAACGGCATGATCAGTCGTCAGTTCGGGCACGGATCAACCACAAGTCATCCAAGTCATCGGCGTGCCGTCACCATTGCCACCTCGCTCGTGTTGCACAACGCACGCATCTGAACGGCGCGTGCATAGGAGTGTAGAATACATGCAGTGTTGTCTTACGTCATATGTAACTAGCACTAGCGGGCGCTTTCACTAGACACAGCGCGTAGAGCCTTTAACAGTAGTTCCAATAGCTCGTAATTCAGAGGGAAGCAAGCTCGAGCAAGAAGGAGCTCGCAAGCTGCAATAGCGTGCGCTTTCAATAGATGCAGCGCGTTGTATCTTCAACGATAGGAGCAGGCCGGGAGCTGGTAGAACGACAGCCTGTTGTCTGGACGACCAGCACTGCGCGGCTTGTAGCCGGTACTAGGAGCTGGTGCGGAGCTGGTGCGGAGCTGGCGCGGAGCTGGCGCGGAGCCGGCGGTCAGTAGTGCAGCGCGCAGTGCGCGGCGCCGGCGGCGCGGCGGCGGCGGGCCAGCGCGCGCCAGGCCGCGGCGCGCGGCGCGCACTGCAGCGCCAGCCCGCCCAGCCGCCGCCGCGCCATCACCACGAACTCGCCCGCGCCCGCGCCCGCGCCGCACGCCGCCGCCACCTGCACGCGCGCGTGCGTGTACGCCCGCGCCGCCCCCTCCGCCCCCTCCACCTTGTTGTCCACCTCGTATCTGTAGTAGTCATCATCGGGCACATTGCCGTGGTCGGCGGAGGTGTCGGAGGAGGCGGTAGCGCGGATGAGCTTGGTGAGGCGCAGCGTCAGCTCCGTCGTGTCCAGGTCAGCGCGCTGCTCGCTGCCCACTATCACCGCGCGGGACACTGGGACAATAGAAACAACGATTATATACACGTGGATATAACCCTATGTATGGATGGATGGATAACCAGTATATAAATAGCACTTAACTGTTATGACTTATAATAAGGATAAATGAGGCGACCAATTTAGCCATCAAGAGTAGCAATGCACTTGTGATCGATTTCGAACATATTGATAGGTCTGTTTTCATTCGGTTACGTTTGTCATGGGCTGTAGTAGTCATTTATCATCAGATGAACTGCATGCCCGTTTGCGACTCTAGTTTTCATAAAATAAGGTTAAAAAAATGTACCTACGATCAAGTAGCATAGCACTATGGAATCAATTTGATTGTAAAAACCAAACCCAGCTAAATCTGTAAGAAAGACACTAGACGCGGCGATACTCCTAAGGATGAAGTTAAACTCGCGTGACGTATAACACACCTTCACGGAATTATTACACTATAACACATAGATGGAGATAATAATTGTACCGACGCAGTCGAACATTACGCGGACGGAGGAGTGTGAAATTTGGAATAGTTAAAGTTTATACAGAGAAGGAGCGTAGAAAATTTATAAAATATGCATTAGAAATATATTAAATTGGGTAAATATAATGTTTTTATACGCCCTACAGCGTGTGAGACACACATATCTATTGTTTTTGTGTAAATAGTATTCAAAACTATAGATTTTCGATCACTGGGCGACCTGTACTAAATAGTAAATAAAAAATTTATCTTAAATTAAAATTCATTTTGGAAGCCCCGAGCTGAATTCTTATTACATGAATAAAAAATCCAAAAAGACCGTTTAAAAATCTATGAGACACTCATTAATGTTTTAAGGAAATATTTGTACCATGACATCATCCTCGTATTTCGATGTGCCTGGGACTTTGCGTTATTAAATCATAGCGCCGCATATGCTGCTCATAAAAATTCAGCTGTATTAAAAAAACTACACCACCTTATCTAGGAATAAGGACAAAAAATGTCATGAATATTCGCTGTACTAGTGCCTAAGCGAACCAAAAAAGGTTTATTATAGTTGACGCCGCTCCATGTCTTCCGTCCACTGGACAAAAACCGTTTCACTGGAGTCGACGAGGTACCTATAGATTTATAATAATTATTTATCGCCGTGTCTCCATTGTTAAATGTTTTTTCTTAGCTCGTGTCATGAGTAAGCGCAAATTCTCGGCCGGTTTTTATGTCACGCTTTTGTTTGGAGGAGATAAGTGAATAGTCGCATTTGGAAAACGGTCATCAACCCGCCGCCAAACCTATAATTACAGGCTTTTAACTAACTGGCCACTCTATATTTCTCTCTCATCCCACAGAATACAAATAGATCTTCGAAATGATTAAGTTGAGAATAAAAAATCTCGGAAATATTAAAGCTATCACAAGAAAACGGTAATATGACTTAGGTTTTGGTTATTACGTCTAAGCAAAATAAATGACGTGTTTGAATCATGTAAAGTAAGGAGGATTATAAAATTATACTGTAATTCGTTAAAAAAGTTATTAAAGAATATCATGACAGATCGTTTGTTGTACTTAAAATATTAAGGTTCTTTCTAATCGCGCCGCGTAGTTAGCCCTCATTCCGGGCGATGGGATGCGGTTAAAATATATCAATAATTATTATGTAGCATGACACACAGAAATTTCTATGATACGTGCCAGAGGCGGCTAATGACGTATTTGAGCGGCCGCCCACCGCTCCGCAGGGCGCACGCGGTGACACAACTCCACACTATTACAATTTATCAAACAAGTACAAAAAGCCCACGTCCATTCCCCGCTGCGTCGCGTGCCTCCTTTCTAGTTTATCCTGTACTTGTCATCTTGCCTTATTATGGGGCTAAATTGAATCTAAGTACCCGTCCTCCTGCATATGTAAAGGCTTCCGTAAATCAGGACCGGTATGAATTGCATTTTAATCTTCATCCGTTCTTAGAATTTAATGCGCGCTCACTTAGCGGTGCGGCGTAAAAGGCTCGCTGCGCTGATCAGATGATATTTTTTGCCTTTCTCATTTTTTTATGCGAGTGGACGTTGAAAATTCCGAAATAAAAAGTTGGCGACAAAGAGTAACGCTTACTTACAAAACATTTAAGGCTTTTAACAGGAGAAAGACTGCGTTTTCGGATAATAAGGTAAGAATTTAATTTCAGGAGCGAGGAGCATCCATTATGGAGACAAATTACCCTGCGGTCAGCGTCGGCACGGAGTTTATTAACATTTGAGGGCGCAACCGCTTGTTTTCTGCTTACTCATTATATCTGCAGTGCAATTTGCAGTGGTACTCCTGTTGCGAAAGTTGCATAGCGGATTGTTTTGTAACTTACCCAAGTCGCTTGTGCAGAATGCGAGTTCTAGTTCGGAATCCGAGCAGGGTCTGCAGTCGGCGGTAGCGGGGTCGTAGTGCCTCCTAATCAGAGGCCTGGCCTCGTATTTGAATGTGGCCACGCGTCTCTTGGGGCCGTCCTCAGGTTCCGCCTCCACGTAGAGAGCAGCTCGGCCGTGTCGGCTGCGGAAGCACCGAAGTTCCCGTACGTCTCCATCATCAGGGGCATATAGTGGCACCAGCCTACGCGCACCTTCCACGAAAATGCGAGCTGGAAAACGCTCTGCGGTTTCTGTGTCGTTAATCCGCAGCGTGTCGGTGAAGAGGTCGGGCGGGTCGGGCCGCCGGATGACCCTGACGCACACCCTGAAGTCCCGCTCGTCGGCCGGCAGCGGCGGCCTGAACAGCAGCCGCAGGGCTCCCCGCGGGTACAGCCACGACACGGTTCCTTCCCGACAACGAAGGTACACCGGCGTCACCCCCCGCTCCGCGCTCGATGTTAATCCGCTGCCAGTCCAGTCGCACTGATCACCAATCATCCCCGCCTCCGCAACGCATATTAGTCCCAAAATTGTCCAAAACACAGACTCCGATTGCATCTTGAATAACAATAACGGGAAGTCTATATATTACACTACTGCGACAATCCACATCACAAAATTACAACAAGTTCATGTCAGCTCCATACTCCATAATCATAATTGATGTTTTGTTTTACAAAATAAACAATCACGCGCGTAAAATAACGCGCGCGCGACAACCCCTCACAGATACGCAAAGTATACTAAATTCAATCAAGTTTCGTGTTTGCGAGAGGGAGAGCGCCATAATACTTTTGTAGTTCTACACCTCTACTGACCGAGATAGCATTATAAATATTACCAATGCGTAAGAGAGATGGATTTACTCGTAGTAGAACGCAAGCTTTTAGAGTATTGGAATAGCTTTTTTAAAAGGAGTCTTCTGACCTAGTTGACAAAGTTCTAAATTATACAGTCAAGGTTTTTGACAAGTATAATGGCGGGAAAGATAGTATCGTGAACTGTTTATATTATTATCTACTCATGGTAAAATTACATTTAACTTTTATGGCGTATTTTTATTATAAATTTAAAATATATATTAAATGTTTCTAAATTGAAAACGGTGAATTAAACTTCTGTATATGTTTAGTTCTCTATAAATAGAATAAAACCATGGCGTTACTTTGTCATCATTTTTTAAAATTAAGTATGTATATTGAGTATACAGGTATGTACAAGGAATGGTAATTAAAAAAGAGTAAACTTTTACTACAAGTTCCAATAACATTTAAAACATTCCATTGCTCTATTATTATTATAAATCTATGGAAACGTATCAAATAATATACCTTTTAAATTATTATTAGCTACGTACACGATTAAGGTATAAGTTTTACTATAAAATAATGTGTAAGACAGAGGATTTAATATTACAAGTGGTAGGTAGGTACATGCACCTAATAATACTGTACCATCAAACTGTAGATAGGTATATGTGGGAACCAGTTATCAAAACAATCTTAGACGATAAAATATAAAACAACTATTAATAATTGAAAGTCAAGCCCAGACCTGTCGAATTAATTTCAGTAAGAAAGTATTAATAATACCTAAAAGAAATATACATATCTACCTACTCCATGAACATTCGTCAGCGTTCCGTGCAAATATGGAATTAAAAACAACCCTTATTTTTTTCTCGCCCATGATTTGGCACATAGTTCAGTTTTTTTGATGTTATTTTCATTCGCTCTATAGTTATGACCTTTACAGATAAAAGACGGCGCTGCTTAATATTAGTAATTATGAGTTATATATGGTTGTTTTTGTTCCAGCAGTCCTAATGGTTTGTTTAGTAAGGTATAATTTAGGAATTTCATTTTATTGTAAAAACTCCCGAGGAAAAGCTAATGGTTAATTAACGTTAACACTGCCAAACATACAGATACTCAGCTGCAAATAAGGCATGAATTTAATTACTAACCCCGTTTTAATGTATAACTAAGTAAATAGGTAACTTCACTATAGGAAATGCAATTCAGAGTAGAAAACAAGTGTGCAGTTCATCTGGTGTTAAATGATTACAGCAGTCCATGTACTTCGTTACCTGCTTAATCCATTATCTTGAAGAACAGCAACAGATGCATTGCTATTCCTGAGATTCAGTGATAAATTAATTACTCTATGTTGAGAACAAAGTTGATCGTCCAATATAGGTATTAAGGTTGAGAATAATAAATATTGAACGTACCATTTAGGTACTTTAAACACGTTAAACTAAATTATTTTAGTTATTAAGAAGAAAAGGTCATATGAAAGGCACACAGAAAAATGCACTTGGGGATTTTTTATGTTATCAAGTTGCACACAGACTTGCAGTCTACCTGCTGGTAATGGTAAGTAGCTACTGCAGCCCATGACAT
>DWIE01000273.1:0-17468 GCA_018248235.1 Choaspes benjaminii
AGGCAGACTTGAAAAATACATTCAGTTTCCGCACCGCGCAAGAGTTTATGTTGCGTTTACATTAAATTAGTCCACTACACAATCACTTAATATGATAATCATCACCACTTATCAGACTGAAGACAACGTAACCTAATTAAATAACACCAACACAATTCTGAACATGGTACTCGGAAGAATCCTGCAAAAAAAACCTTAAAACGATTCCTAAAATGCTTAATAAATTTATTTTAAGTAGAATTTTTACGGCTTTGGTTAGGTACCATTCAGCGTATATTCATTTATCGTAGAGGTTTAATAAAAAAATTAATATACTAAATTAAAAACAAAATATCAGGCCTTCGCGTTATGGTACCCAAGATACATTGCCTATATAGCTTATATATATAGCTATGATAATCCTTTGTGCGCGGAACCTGCCGGCTTTTAGGCTTCCCGTGGATTGGAACGGAAACCCTGGAGGATGAGTTTTTTTATAATGTCGATAAGATAATGGGCTTCAGGTCCCCGCGCCGCAAGAGTTTTGTTCTTTCCCTGTGAAGCTGCGGCGACCCACAATGTAGTATCGTAGACAAGAGACTAGCGTGTCAACGCAAGTAGCGTCCAAATCCCGACACATGCTCCATGGTACACGAGACTTTCCGTCTGGTCTCTTACCAACAATGCAGTTAGACTTATTTTAAGCTTTTAGCGTAAAGCTCAGCCAGATAGAGAAGGTTTTGGACAATTAAGTTAATTTTGGAATACAACAATACACTAAAAACAACAAGGGATAACGACCTCCTGAGAGCACCTCTCTGAGAAATTTGTGTGGTTAGAATGGAGGATATATTCTGGAGGCTATCCTCCAGAACCTATGTTCTGATAGGCTTCAGCGGGGACACCACTTGAATATGGTTTGATAAGAAGGATACCGCCTCAGCATGCGAAGACGGTGCGCGTATATTGAAGTCTGCCGGTCTGAGTCATGCATCGTTGAATACCGTGATCTTATCGCCCCGATCATCGAGCAAGTGTTTGGGGGATTGGTATCACGTTGCCGCATTCCGTTCGGGTGTTTAGACTCAGGTATTAGGATGATAAGTATCCTTGACAAAGTAACGCTTGGAAAGTATTTGGTCATACACCAAACCGGTGTACGGTAAGCTGTAGTGGTAAGCTCGAGAGCGCGGAGGTCTACATTACGCATATACCACGAGCAACCCGTGATTGTGCACCTGAAGCGATTCTGTAGTCTGGAGAGTGTTAATGTTAACGCGTGCGAATATCGGACTGACATAGGTTATTATGGGACGACTGTAAGATTTGTAAATTGTTACCTTGTTTCGAAAGGACAGCTTACTTTTTATGGTTATTAGGGAATGGAGTCTACCTAAGACAAACACAGCCCTAAAAGTGATACATTTTTTATGGTATATTATTTGAGATGACATTTTAATTTTTAATTCCAGTAAATAACGGAATAACGAATTGTCTAAAAATTGCATGGTTAATGCCGACAGTTCCGATTAATGCTTTTGGAAGTTTGTTAGATATCTTCAATCTTTTGAATTTTCAAATCGGCTAATTGGTGGTTAATATAAAATTGTAAGATTTTCATAAGGTTACACTTCCTATTTGGTATATTTAATTAGGTAATATTTAATTAGGTAATAATAATATTATTTCAACCAATTTGGCTTTCTATGATCACGCATACTTCGTAAAGGGCAGTTGGGTTATAGAGGGATTATACTTGTATAGATAAAGGTGGCGAGCTATAAGCTAGTATGCGAAATAGATAATATCTCGTTGATAAAAAGTGAAGGAACATAAACTTCTACATTTAGCATAGGTGTCTCTCTTTGATGATCTCATTGACCTTTACTCTAATTGGCTTGTAAGGTGTTGGCGTTCTTTATCCTTTAAAGAGAGAAACGAGTACTAAAATCACATTATAATTCTCTTTCTATTGTCGAAACGACTTTTTGCTTTGTTCACCTATTCTATATACAGTGTGTTTCAAAAAGTCACAGTTCATGATCACTTATCATTTTTATAGAATTATAATTTTTTACAGGCTCATCTTGAATATTTTCGACAAGATTTAAAGTGGTTATTTAAGAATGTCTTATACAAAATAAATTCTAATATCTGATCATTTCAAGCCACAGTAAGTAAAAGTGTGTTGTTTACTAAACATGCAATATTTCGAAAACGGTAAAACTTTTACTGGAACTTTTTTGACATCTTTTGTAACACTATCTAGACGAGGTGTTTATGAAACAGTCTGTATAATAATGTACCTCTATCTATGAAATATATAGATAACCATGTATTGTCGACAGCGCTGTCACAATTTACTTTTTATTTTTATAATAATAAAATACGTTTGTATAAATAAAGTCAAAAAGGAAAACAATAGTTTCAATAATTATTAGATAAATTGTACGAATACAAATAATTTAATATTGTAAGTCATACGTATAAGTTATTACAGATTAATCATTATTTTTATATTTTGAGATAAGCATTCGATTTTTTTCGTTATTCTCGATACTAATAATGTGTTTTAAATTGTTTTAAGTGAACAATAAAACCTAATTTTAATAGGAAACAAAAAATTATTAAGTTAAATTGATTTGCACTGAAATCAAAACTAATAGTATAATAAACGTTAACAGAATTCAAAAATGTTTCTATTCACCCTCTTTTATTGGATTTAAAATGCTTACATCCTCTCTGGTACCTAGCTTTAACCAAAACATGTATGATTAACTTATATTTGTTATCTGTGGTGGATTTATTAAAAAGCGATGCTCGTCAAGCTTAGGACTTCAAGTTTAAGAGTGCTGTGCGTTTAACTTGTGTGTTCTTTCATTTACAATTAAACTTCATTATTATATGTGCTTAATAAACGTTATCGTTCATAGGAATTGACTATAAGTATTTTATATTATACATGTAACTGAATTGTTTTGAAATAATTAACACGTTACGTGACATAGCTAAAATATAGTGGAGTTGCTGATGTGATATTATTGAAATGTCATCTTATATGGCAGGTGTTTTTGATTTAGATTTAGATGTGGATACTGTTACCGTTGGAGACTCGGACGACGACGATATAATTGAAGTTGATGAGGTTGATTACGATCCTGAACTTCATGTAAACAACATAGTAAATGCGGAGGGATCAGAAACCATACAACTTTGTGAGGATAATGTCAACCCAGGACAGTGCAAACGTCTTGGACCTCAAGACTTTGAGCTGCGGAAGGTTTTAGGAAAAGGAGGATATGGAAAGGTGTTCCAAGTACGTAAGATTACGGGACCTGATGCTGGAGCACATTTTGCTATGAAGGTTTTAAAGAAGGCCTCCATAGTTCGTAATCAGAAAGACACTGCCCATACTAAAGCAGAAAGAAATATTTTGGAGGCTGTTAAGCATCCGTTTATAGTTGAATTAGTATATGCTTTTCAAACTGGTGGTAAATTATACTTAATTCTAGAATATTTAAGTGGTGGGGAATTATTTATGCATCTTGAGCGAGAAGGTATATTTCTTGAAGACACTGCCTGCTTCTATTTATCTGAAATAATATTGGCATTAGAACATTTACACAGTCTAGGTATAATATATCGTGATTTGAAACCAGAAAATGTACTATTGGATGCTCAAGGACATGTGAAGCTTACGGATTTTGGTTTGTGCAAGGAACACATACAAGAGGGTATAGTGACACACACATTTTGTGGTACAATTGAATATATGGCTCCAGAAATTTTGACTAGAAGTGGACATGGTAAAGCTGTGGATTGGTGGAGTTTGGGGGCATTGATGTTTGACATGCTCATTGGACAGCCGCCATTTACTGGGGATAATCGTACAAAGACAATAGAAAAAATATTAAAGGGTAAATTATTGTTACCGGCTTACCTCACACAAGACGCGCGCGACTTAATAAGGCGTCTCATGAAGCGCTCAGAAACTCAGCGCTTAGGCGCCACTGGTGCTGCAGCCGTGCGCGGGCATGCTTTCTTTAAACACGTTCACTGGGATGATGTCGTCGCCCGTCGACTAGAACCACCAATTAAACCACGCCTAACAGGTGAAGATGATGTCTCCCAATTCGATACAAGATTCACTCTTCAAACGCCAATTGACTCTCCAGACGAATCAACATTGAGTGAAAGTGCTAATTTGATGTTTCAGGGATTTACATATGTAGCACCGTCAGTGATGGACGAAATACACAAGCCTCGTGTGATAACAGCGCGATCCCCTCGTCGCCCGAGACCTCATCATCACAACGCGTTCGCAATACCTCCATCCACCGCGCACGCACACTCCCAGGAGGACCCGATGGAAGTTCAAGGACTACCTATATAGCCTAGAATAATTTATATAGTCGACCATTTTATACAAAGGATGAAATTAACTACAAATGCTGCCCATCTATGTCCGTAAAATAATGGTACTGTTTTATACTACTATTATTAATAATAATGTACATTTTATACAAGTTACCGTTTAGTTTAATGTTTTGGTAGGAAATAATCATGTGTAATGAAATGTTCTAACCCCAACTTTATGACAGAGTAATAATAATATACAATATACCTTGTTACCATGCTTCATGAATTGAATTAAAAGGTCATTTTTATTTTGTAATACTAGTTTAATTTCAATGTACATCCTTAATATATGGTGAATATATTTTTATTCCAAAAATAGGGATTATAAAGGGAAAGCAGAGAGCTCCAGCAAAGCACACTGTCAAAGTTCTGGTTTTTTATATTACCAAGTCCCGAGGTTGTAGCTATATTCCTTAATTTCACAAGACGAAAAAAAGAAGCGAGGATTTATCGCCTTCAGGACTTTTAAGATTATGAAGTAGTTACTGATGGCATGTGGCTACAGCAGTCATGACACCCGCAACCAAGGCTACATATGCGGTGCTACAGTTGTGGACACAGATCTAACAACTTCTGATCTGCGTATGCCAGTTATCAAAACCTAAACACAAGTGCGGACACTACTGTTTAACAACACAAATAGATGCGACGGTGACGGCGGCGCTCACCTAGTCGAACCTGATAGGATATTTTTGGCAACCAACTCACAGTATTAATTTGAATATACTACTTATGAAATATATTTCATTGTGTAAACAGATGGGTGCAGATCGTTTCATATTCGTTTCTTAGACTAATACAGTGGTAACTACATTGCTTTTACAAGAATTTCCATTGTTCTGGTTAACGGGAAGAAAAATAATGGATTATTGCAAATATAACAAATAAAACAAGATGTTAACGACTCAATCACAGCCAATGTATTATGTTATAATAAAACTAATGGATACAATCATTTAGCAAAATATGTGGTTTTCTACAAACATCAGCAGCATATTCATTTAAAAAATTATGTGTACTACTAACAAAGTGTTTACAATGATTCAAACTGTTTTAAACGACTTTTAAAGTCACACTTTGTCATAACAAATGAATACTCATTACAAAACAACATAACTTATGAAGTAAATTGTGACATTCCTTAAGGGGAGTATAGCATAAGTTAGCCAGCACAACAGTTATATTGAAATACAGATTTTCTGTTCAGATAGGAGCACTGAAGAGCGAAAACCATGAAATTGATTTGGAAGCATTTTTTCTGGAACAAAAAAAATATTAAAAAATGTCTATTTCAGGTGAATACAAAATAAATAATTTTATTTTATAATTATAATAATCTATAAGCTCAGAATAAGTATGTGTTCAGTTACTTTTTCTACTTACGTTTTTTAGCAATCTATTTCATAGGTCTTCACTCATTACTGAAATTTGAGAGCATTTATGCTCTAGTCATTTTACTTCCATATATTGCAAAAGTACTTGGCTTTGCACATATCATACAAATTTAATCACATTTCCACCAACTTGTAGGATTTAGTTACTTTAGTGCTCACCTACAGTGTAGAAGAATTGAGAAGAAACAATTTTCATGGCCCTTGTATTAGTAGTGTATGTTGACGTCAGTCAGTTATTTTTTCTAAAGATATAGATAGAAGATAGATTGTAAGGCATTTAATGCATTTAATATTCAATGAAACTGTAAGACAATGATTTTTTGCAACCAGTGGCATAATTATAGGTTTATAGGACACATGGAACACCAGGTGTCCCTGGCCCCTGTGAACCCCCTGAAACAAGGGTTCTGCATACACATAACTAACCTTATATGGTATAAATAAAGAATATTTCGAAAATTAAATATATCTTACAATTTTAATAAAAAAGAATATGAAATGGAAAGTAGTGGTAGTGCAGTTCACCCAATGGTTTGTTTTATGGTTATTATAATGAAGATTAAATAAATATATACATTTCTCGGGGCTATAAGTTATTTTAAGGTTTTGTAAATGGAACTGTTAATTTAATTGGTGAGTCTCATCATCAATCATTTTATTTAATTAAATAAATGTTTATTTACATACTGTTCCACTTTTTGTACCAATAAAAGCAGGAATTATATTACTAATTGCATATCTGAACAACTGTGGCAGATAAGATAAATCCTGGTGTCAATAAGATCATCTACAACACTAAATTCTGGTTCCTTTGTACAACTAATGCTATGTTTTTCAACTGATTCAAAAATAGCTTTTTTTATATCCAACACTGATTTTTCACTTTTAAGTGTAACACAACAATTTGGGCAATGAACAACCCCCTTATTGATATCAAAATTAGTCTTTTGGCACAACGGACATATTACATTATTTTCTTCGTCTTCTTGCTGTATCAAAGACCAATCGACATCACCCATTTCTGATTTTTCATACTCTTCTAACCACCTGTAATAATAAATACAACTCAATTGAAATTGAAATCAATTGAATGCAGTATTTATGGATGTTTACAAACACATATTTTACATTCAAGCAGTGGGTGACAGGCAAATTCTAGCATTATAGATAAATTAGCTGACCATCATAGCCCTCAGCAAATAGACAAGTCTTGAATAAGACAATATATCTGGCTGAAGCCAGATAAGGGGCTATCATGAGCTATTACTAATATCAACTGAACTGCATGCTTGTTTCCTACTCTTGTTTACATAAACGAAAATAATAATAATATCATCGAAATTGCCACATTGCTTCTATAGCTTCAAGCAAGACCGCTGTGCAATGTGCGATTGGGTTTCTCTGACTAGAAAAAATGTACTAGTCTGGAGGTAGGACATGTCCTTGGTAAATGGCACTAAACTCGCCACCTATTGTAGGTGTAGGTCAGTTACATAAATGGCGAAACTTTGGTGATTTTCCCATCATTCTTATTTTTAAAAAGTTTCCTCTTGGTGAACTGAACCAAGCACTAGTGATTCAGTTGATTCAGTATGTAGATGAAATAGGATTTATTTTATAAATGTGTTATTAACTTTGATATTGTGCATATTTAGTTAATACAATGATTTCTTTGCTGTAACAACCATCTACACCATATAAATAGCAGTGTATTATACTTAACATTCAAGCTCTTCCTGTATTAACTCATTCTTCACCTCCTCTAACATATTAGTTTCTTCATTATCATCTAATGGAAATTCAGAAAAGTTATACAGATTCTTATATATTTCAGTGAGTGTTTTGCGGAGTTCAGTCTCAACAGTATTTCCTCTGAATCTGTTCAGTAGCATGTCTCTACAATTTTGGACTTTACTTTTGTAGTCCTGAAAATAATTGGTTTAACTAATTAACTTGAACTTTAAAAATCTAAGCCGGTTAATTTATGCACTTCCTTAGTTTCCCTGGTTTCTTGAAAAGTACTCAATAAATTAAATAAAACCAGTATTAATTAGTTCCATCAGTAATTTAAAGTTGAAGGAATAGTATCTTGCCTGTTAATTCAATAATTTAAATCCTAGACTTCTGTTCTGGAGATAATTGAACATATATTTAGAATAATAAATCACATATTTTTATAAAATACTTGTTTATTTGATTATTTTCCTCCCAGTTGGTAATTCAATACTTTGTCACTTTGACCTCCTGGTAATTTGAAAGTTTTCTCTGTTCCCTTGAGTTTCAAATTATCGAGAGTCAATTGTGTTTTGAATATGTTAAGAATTGTTTAATGTATTATGATAATGATGCTGTTTACCTAATAATAGAGGGCAAGATAATGGAACAATATCTGAACAAGTCATATGTATAATTTTATATGTTGGGTACTTTATAGTAAAACCTATTATCATTAAAAAATATAACAGTGTTGGGATTGCTATGTGACACAAATATCAGTTTTCTTAAGGGTAGCGGTGTAATAATAAAAAGTAAACACAAAATTGTAAACGGAAACAGCATCCAGACTGGTTAATGTTCGCCTCTGCTTGCACCTTTAGTTAACCATAATCGTGGGTTATATTTTAATATACGAGTCACAAATTTACCTTTCGCATCTTTTCCTTCAATTCG
Organism: Choaspes benjaminii; assembly: GCA_018248235.1. Classification (NCBI taxonomy): domain Eukaryota; kingdom Metazoa; phylum Arthropoda; class Insecta; order Lepidoptera; family Hesperiidae; genus Choaspes; species Choaspes benjaminii. The sequence goes on from DWIE01000273.1 coordinate 8,463, forward strand.
ATTGGAGATTGTTTGTGTTTATACTTTACGTTTTTATAAGTAGGTGACGAACAAGATTTTGGAGAATTCATGATGCCGTTAATCTAATTGGTGCTTGAATTGTTCAGGTTTTGAAGTTAGTCTGTATTTAAAGTAAATAAAAAAGCGTAGTCGTAGTAGCAGTAAAATTTCTTTAAATTTAACACTAGATATTTACTAAAAAGAAATTGGCTAAGAAAACAATGAAATAATAGCACGGCAACTGAATAATAAAAAATAATTTACACTATTTTATCGGTTGGACAATTCCCCCGTATTGACAACAGACAACTTGACATTGACATCAATTAAAAATGTTGCACACTACAGTAGGTATCGACAACATTGTCTTACTTTAATATTATTAATTAATATCAATATATGTATCCCAAAACACCTACTTACACCTGTGTCCTATGTGAGCTAAAATAAAATAAATATTTCATTTACTACTTATATATTAGTTTGTGTCATATCTTGAACAGTAGATTTGGAATAATTAATTCCATTTGGATTTAATTTTTTTTTCGCGAAAACTATATTGTTTTTTAGGGAATAAATATAAATAATTGTTTTGTAAAATTGTACTTTTGGGAGGAGTGTTCAACCTCTTAGACTTTTTCCCTTCGATCCGCTAGTGATATTAATTCTGCCTCTTGTTATCTGTTACTGGACATAGGCCTTTAATTAACAGCACTCCAGATAAATGCCGAGAATACAACTAGTATTGGGTCCTTCCTATAGATCATAAAGACATTGCAAGATAACATTTGTTTTTTTACATTCAGTTACTGTTCCGATTTGTTTAAACTTTATTTATTGTAATGATTTTGTCCAAATAAATATAACTATTGCACAGCGTAATATTCTGAAGTGTTATTTTTTAATTTGATTACAATCGATTAAACTTATTACCTGCTGCACTTTAACTATTTGACTTCCATCTGTTCGTGTACTATAAATACTATAATAATTGATTTTAATATTTTTGATAAGTTCATTTCTCTGCCTGACTGACTTCACTAAATAACAATACCTAACGTTATAAAATAACTCGAAATGATTTTAAAATGATATAGTAGCAAGAAGTCCTGGCAAAAAACCCCTATACGTTAAATTCATATTTTGTTTATTGTGAAACTGTGAAAGTAACTTTTGGGTACGTTCCAGCGTTACGGTGTAATGGTCATTTTTAATCATTATTCCACTTATAACTCACACCCACAATCCTACTCGGTAGGTTATGATAGTGGAACGGGAATTTTAGTAGTCGCGGTCGTGGGCGATATGTACGTTTTGTGGAACGCAGCCTTGATAGGCAAAATTTATTGCTATTACGGAAAATATCAAAAAGGTTTTTATTATTTGTCAAATTTTAGTATAGTAACATTACAACTGTCAGATAGATGGAAAAAAACAATGTGAGTGATAAGTGAAAATATGGCTAAGTCCAAAAGTTGATACACCCTGAACTTATTTAATATAATTAATCACAGTATAGATTACCTGATTTGTATAACTGTTGAAAGAAAACAATGACTCATGTAGAAAAAAGGCAACCTCGCCCGGGCAAAGAGACCATTCATTCTGGGCACTTCATGGTGTCGCATTTTGAAGCTGAGGAACAAGATGATTATGACGATCTGGCCGTACCAGTCCCTGACGAAGAACAAAATGTCCCTAAGGTGTCAGTCGTTGCTACATACACGGTGCCAGGTGTGGCAGAAACATTCCCTCTGTCTGATAAAGATGAAAGTAAACAACACCAACAACTTTCTATTGAGATATCACTTACAAAATTATTTAAATGTATGACATTGGCATACAGGTGAGTGTAAACTTCAGTATATTGTTCTCCTCTACCAGTTTCGAGTTATATCCTAATTAACTCAATCCAAAATTAATTATTTTCATATATTGCAAAGCTGAGGAATGTTGATCTATATCTATCACCCAGTTTCAATGTTTCAGCTTTATGATAAATAATGTTTGAGGTCACATGTAATTTTCCAACAGTGCTATAACAAGTAAACTCGGTGGGATTTAAGTTTAAGTGAAGTGTAAACATTAAAAGGGCATGTAATTAATAAGCTAGACTAAATCTCATATTTTGTATGTAATAGGATGCCAGATATATGTTAATATGGCTCTTAAGAGTAAGAATGGTATATGAGAATGAGGAAACATATAGTGTGTTTAACTAGGTTTGGTGTGCTAAGATAAGATGGGGTCAGAGTCTGTACGAAAGACACAGGTCACTGGCTGAGATAAGTCTGCTTGCAAATACATATTTATAAAACATATGCTACAGTAAATAATATATATTTAAATCCCAATATCATTCCTAGACAACTAAAGCTTGATAACTTGTTTACTATAAGATGTACATTTAATTTTCATTTCTAGGAATGATTTAAATAGTTCTATTTAGTATGGCATGTTCTTCATCATATAATACTTTACTAATTAGTTTTGTACATTAATCTTTATTTTGTGAAGATTTTCAATAATATGATTATATCAATTGATTTTATTTTTGTTAGATATGCCCTTTAAAATAAAACTCAAGACTCCTTCCAATATAACTGGACATATTGTAATCATAGTTTAATAGTTTTCTTTATTGCATATTTATTATTTAGCCAAGCCCTAAGAATGTAATCTTATCTTAATTTTTTTTAATGAATATTAGAGTAGCAAATGGGCAGGCAATACATTTGGTCTTAAGGGATTAATGCAGCTTATGACATTCGTAACTGACTGTAAACAGCACCATCACTTATACTATCCATTGCTTGAGCTGGGTGTTTATTACTTAAACCACATAAATACTCTCAATTACATTGTTTCTCAAGCTATAAAGGTTGATAATTCATAAATAGTGAAAGTCACTTCCCCAGGGAAACTAGTTAGCCAGAAACAAGACAAATAATTGTTTGAAACTAGAAAATGTCTGTTAATGTCTATAATATTATCAGGTTACATATGTATAGAATGAGAGAAAAGTACAAAGGCATCTGCAAAACAGTTTTTTTTTTAAAACAGAATCAACAGCCCATTACAACCTATGTGTATTTAAAGTGGTGGAAATACAGATAAGATACGAGTCAGGTTTCATTCTTATCAAATTGTTATTTATAATAAGCTTAAGATCACTTATTGATAATGCCACAGATAAGAGGCATGTGGGTGTCTGACAATCTCATATGATCACAGTACAGTTTCATCGCTAAGGCTGTACTCTTATTTATAAAATTGAATTGTGTTTTTCACATAATGTCTACTTTAAATATATCAAAACCAAAAATGTTTCTTATGTTTTCAAGAACTTTCATAGTTAATTTAGTTATTATAGTGCATGTATCTAACATTATTTTGTGACGGTGTAATTAGAAGAAGCATGGTAAGTTATTGTTTACTCTTATCTGTATTTTCATTGTGCAGACAAAAATTAACCTCACCAAAATGGAATCGTTTCAAAGGTATAAAATTACGTTGGAAAGACAAGATCAGATTGAACAACGTCATTTGGAGATGCTGGCACATGCAGTGTAAGTATGTTTTACATTTTTGTTTCACTTTTAGTGTTACTGTTTACTTACATAAAAAAATATGCCACTTGTATAGACATGGTTATTTGCAGATTTAAAGATTTAAAACAACATTTACTTTTGTTTAACTCCACATTATACAATACAGATAAGTAGTGTCGTCAAGCCGTCTAAATAGCAATGTATATCTAGTTGGAATTTATTTATCTTATATATTAACAATGGAAAAGTGCTTAAAATATATAAAATAAATTTAGAATGTGCATGTATTTAATTTGGATGTTAAGTTATGAGATTGATTTCTGTTAAAACCCATCCAAACAAGGGAAGTGTATAAAGTTTGGAGTGTAGAGTATCAATTTGTCACTTATCATAAAATATTATTGCAAATGTATAGATGGGAAAAATTATGAAAATTAAAAAATTTTCCAATAATTCAAACTCAATATCAAATTTACGTCTATTACCTAACAAACTCCATACTCGTGTTAAAAACCCTAAAAGAAATGAAATATGTACGTTAGGTATACAATGTAAACATATAATATAATTATAATGCTGTGTGTTGTAAGCGCTACTGTATCAAAAAAACTCAATGGTGAGTAAATAGACAATACTAATTGTTCTTAAAGGGTCATCTACCTATATAGATAAAGTTTGGTTTTGAAGCGACATTACACAATCGATTATGGTTGCGATGTGTAGTCACTAAAGATAATATCGCCCATCAATTGTTCTATTAACTAGTCAATCGACTACAGCCCCGTGTTCTATATTGAATTATTGTACTTTTTACTCGTTACGATAAACATGTTTCGTAGTAGATTAACTGTAACGATAACTAATCACAATAACATAGTTTTCTTCTGATTTCAGTTTAGTATTACTTTATCATTAGCTTGTACAGTACGTTAGAAAAATGTATAGTCTTCGTTTTATATCGATTTTTTACAGGTATAAAATTTGTGTGTTTCATTATAATGTACCCAACAATGCTTTTAATTTTTCGTGCTGATTAGAACACTGTGTAATATTCGCGATCTAATTGCAGTTATAAAGAAAAAAAATACTTTGGTGTGCCAGTTCGCTTCCCCGCTTGATGTTGATACACACGTGAAGCCAGAGACAACAATACTAGAAGGGAAGTATTGGAAAAGAAGAGCCGAGGCAGTTATAGCTGAGTATAAAAAATGGCGTATGTTTCATATCATGAGACTCCTTGGCAAGGGGGATACCTCTGTCCAAGATACGGTAAGCAGTTACGATCAGCTTACGTAGAGGTTCAAACTGTGGAAGTATAATACTACTGTGGGTTCCAATGTATACAAAGAAACACTTTTATGAATCTTTACCAAATTGTGCATATGTTTTATTACGGCACATTTAAATCTTTCCATAAAATAGAAATATTTATTTTATTGCCAAAAACGTAAGATTACTTACAGGGAGGAAAACGGTTGGTTAATGTTGCAGATGTCAAAACTATGCGGTTTTCAGATGTCGGATATGGACACGGTGGAGTCGTTCTCCCAGTGCAGCGACCTTGCGGGCAACATGCTCACGGACGAAGACTATCTCAACTTCATGAGTGACACCTTGTTCTCTACCATCACAAGCCATCAGCCCTTTGCCTTCCCCGATTGCAGGGAGATTGGTATTATGATTGTTACATAGACCAATATGCTTTGCACAATTTGTATTCCCCACATATGTCTGTTTCGACTGATGTTCTTTTTGAATTTTAGCCAAGGGTGCAGGCTTAGCTGATTTCATTCAACCAAGCTTGGGTCCTTTGCAACCTAATCTTGATGATTTTATGGACACACTGGAACCGCTTCAAGACCTGCTTTCAACACCACGTCTGCCTCCTGTCCCTGAAGAGACTACTATTCCTTCAGAAGATTCGTTGTATAGAAGCGGAATGTCAGTGGATTCATACACGCCACAAGGTTACATAACTGGCAGTCAAAGCTCTACTACAGTCACGATGCCTACCAGTCAGATGACTATCCATGGTACTAGTAATAATACTCAAATGGTGTCTGCGGAGACGGTGAAGAGCGACCACATGCGAATGTACGACAGCGATAGATTGTACACACAACAGGAATTGCCCAATAATATTCTCGGCTCGCAGGAAATAATTCCTTCCTTCCAAACGAGCACCTACGATCAGCACAACTTAACGCAGCCAGATGGACAGATCCATAATAACGTATACGCTACAAAACCGACGCGCATGCAATACGTTAACGCAGCGCCCAAAATAATTACCCAACAAGAAGCATGCTACCCTAAATATAATACGGGTAGGTGATATGAATATATAATATATTCTTACTATTCCACTTTAAGTTATGGCATGAATATTTTATGTAAAATTTATATATTTCCAGCAATTCCGCCATCGCAAACCGCGCCAGAAACAGTGTCGCTCTTGCAGCAGCCGGTGCAGAACCCTAAATACGCAACTACTGTAGTGATACAGGGGCGAAGCGGGTACAGTCGCGACAAGCCGCGCTCGAGAATAAGCCACTACACGAATCAGATGTCAAACAATCATTATCAAAACGTGGCGTACTCGCAGCCGCTGCAGGGGCCGGCCCACGCGCGGCAGCCCTCCCCGCAGATGCAGTACCTGCAGCCCGGCCCGCTGGACTACAAGGCCAAGCCCGGCCAAGTGCCCGCCGCGCCTGCCTTCAAGCTACCTTCCCCGCCTGTCACACCTTCCACCTCGCAACAGGTGTGCCTCGTTTAGACTTGTTTGCCTTGGATTTGATAATGATGAAATCTTTTATGTTTATGTACCAATATTTAATTATATTTCATAACTTGCAAATATTTTAGAATTACGAAAATAATATAAATTGTAGTGATATCTCGAAAAAAATATCGTTTATATAATACCTAAATTATTTTGCGTAACGTTACAACGTTTTTGGCATAGTTCGAAAACACATTTTACACGTTGGAGTGACGTCATCGTGCTCAATGTATGTAATTTTGTAAGTGATTAACAAAAAAAATGGTAGAAACACAAGTAGATGAAGCAGGTGCAGGTGTCGGGCGCGAGCGGGAGCGTGGGCGGCGGCGCGGGCGGCGCGCGCAAGCAGGACCAGTACCGGTCGCACTCGCTGCCGCTGGGCGCGCAGCTCGCCACCGACTGGCTGGTGGCCGCGCCCGCCGTGCACGACGCCGTCGCGCACCAGCCCAGGGTAAACTATGGTTTTTTTTTCCTAGCGTACGGAAGTCTGACCCGCATTCACAGTGCAAGCTTTTCCAAACATGCTGCTAAATGTTATTTGTCTCGGTCAGATATAGCTTTTTTTTTTTTTTAATAAAGCAATAATATCAAAAAGTATATGTCAATGGTCGGTGTAGACGCGGGAAGCCAGCGCGGGCGTGATGCGGATCAGGTCCCGCTCGACGTCTAGCAGCGTGGTGGCGGAGGGCGCGGCGGGCGGCGCGGCGGGCGGCGCCGGCAGCTCCGCAGGTAGCTCGCGCCGGCCGCCACCGCTCACCAGCGTAGCCTCGGAGCCCACCCTGCCGCAGGCCAGCGTCATGCTCGCGCAGTTACTCTCCGCGCAACATTCTCAGAGCTTGTACAAACTGAACAACAGCGTGGAGGATGTCGCCGCGGGTGGGGACCCCACCAAGTCGCCCGTGCGGCGGGGGCAGCCCTCGCCCATCGGCAGCGATGTCATGTCGCCGCATCAGGTAACGCTGCACTGACTCTGTAGCCGGGTAGAAATTGGAATCGTTGGTTGTTACAATTTTTATATCGAACTGTATGTGTTTTGCCACCCACTAATCTACGAAACAGCAAGTGTTCATTGTGTTTAGGTTGGTTCGGTTGATAGCCACATATGCAGCGTATGGGCGGACTTTGCCCTTATAACACATGTTATGGAATGTAGTACCCATTTCGGTTTGGGTAGATTTGAATAAAAAAACAAGTTATATACAAATAATCCTGGATTATATTCCAATGAAATAAAAGATGTTTAGATACGTCAATTATCAATTTTATTTACACTTGCTTTACTATTTCTAGGCCTGTATTACTCATAAATATAAATTTAAAAAAATATATCTACTCTTAATAACATCACAATAAAGCTGTTGGTTTGTTTACGTGCACAAGTCATGTTAGCACTAAATTTTGTTCAATTACGTTTTCTATTTAAGACCATGTTAATATAAATAATCTTAAGTCGATCAAGTTGAATAATACAACTCAAAGACATTTAATTTCAAATTAATTATGTGAGTAATCGTAAATTAAACAACCTAACTATTGGTTATTCTTAAGGTTCCATGTTGGAGGACGTGGGAGCATGATTGTGTAGCCTCAAACCAGATTCAATATTTATCAACATACACAAATTATATTTTACTATCAAATTTATATTTTTGTCAAGTTATATTTCTACGAGATAATAAAGATATAAAAAAATTATCAATCACGCGTCAACCCCGTGGGTGTGTGCGTCTGTACATCGCGACACGTTTTGGCGCGCGAATAAATTATGCATAACGTGTTCTTGATGATATCGTTTATCCAATAAACTTGTAGTTTAGAATCGTTCGTATGTACAAGATTATGTAACGCGAATAACATTAAGGATAGTGTGGATTCTAAGAAATATCCTTTATTGTGCCTATTGAACGACAATAAATATAGATAGATATATCCTTGTGCAACATTCGAGGTACAAGAGATAGAATATAAGAGAATAGTTTATTGCCAATTTGATAACTTGTATTAGGTAGCGAAATTGCATAACTGCTTGAAATAGGTTTGTATTGTTATATTCAACTATTGTCATGACGCTGACTGCAAGTTGCAATAAATTCCGGAAGTACTGCACGTAGTCACGCGAACGGGCTTGGGGGCCCGGCTATCGCGCCCCCTGATAATTGTTTAGCGTGGAAACAACTTGCGTAAATGGCAACGACTTATATCAGCTACAGACATCACGCGATACCGGCCTGTTATCTCGTCACGACGCAGGGTGGTGATTTTATCTCTTACCTTTGTACTTTGCGAATTTTTCAGAATGCTTGCTTTCATTTATTTTGCCAATCTAAAGGTCGGATTATTTGTATTAAAAAACTCCTACATTATTATCTGAATAAAATCGGAAAATATGTAAACTACTACAAATACTTATTCGTAATGCACTATTGTTTTCTCATATCGCTAATGAGAGCCGAAGCCATGAATAATTTTTGTAACAATCCGTTCGAAATTAATTAATGAAACTTTTTTTGTTTAATAAATACTCCATCGTATATGATCTTATCTAATCGTATCTAAAGGATTACATCGTTTACTTCGGAAGGCTGGACAGAGCAGAGATAATAAATAATAATCTTTTAAAGGCCGCCTAGATAAGGAATGTCGAAGGGTTAATCAAAATTGATGCGGCAGATA
>DWIE01000274.1:0-17451 GCA_018248235.1 Choaspes benjaminii
GTTCTGTGTATGCTGGCTATCACACCCTTACATGGAAACACAAGTAGTGCGAACACTACTATTTCACGGCACAAATAGGTGTGACGGCAGTACCGACCGTCAAACATATTCATGTTCTACCATCCGTTAGGTTATTCCATACACGAAACAAATTAGGAAAATTCGTCACGCCGCGGGAATCGCACCCGCGATCACGTTTTGTAAAGCGGCTCATCGCCGTCTGCCCCACGGAGGTCGTTCGTTTTGTAAAATTATGTATATCTAGTCAATTGTTAGATTACCAGTGTGGTTTCGAGGCAACCGCAGCACAGTGGACCAAATCTTCTTACTTGGGCAGCTTATGGAGAAGAAATGGGAATACGCGCAGAGCATTCATTCACATTTTATTGACTTAGCAAGGCCGATGACAGTATAGACAGAGAGTCACTATACGCCACACTTAACAATTTCAAGATCCCACAAAAGTTAATCGCTCTGATAAGGGTATCCACTGAATCAAGTGAGATGCGTGTTAAGGTTGAAAACGAACTATCCGAGAATTTCGCAGTGGGTACTGGCCTCAAACAGGGGGATGCATTGTCTTCTGTGCTTTTCAACTTAACGTTGGAGCACATCATAAGAAAGGTATTGGAACTAAACGGTGGTGTGCAGCTTAATTTTACAGCATAAGGTTTTGCTATGCTGACGACCTGGCTATCCTGGGACATGGTAAGGGTGACGTGGTGAGTGCAGTGAGAATACTGACAACTGAATCTCGGAGAGTTAGGCTCAGAATTAATGGAGAAAAGACCGAATATCTCCATATGAAACGCTACAAGAACACGAGACAAAAACGCGAAGATCTGCAAGACGGGGATATCACGTTCAGATGAGTCACCAAATTTAAATATCTGGGGTGCACTATAACAGATACAAACACGAGAGAAGAGGAAATTGATACCAGAATCCACAATGCTCTCTGATTTAGTGCAGCTCTTCACAGGGTGCTGGTGTCCAAGCTACTGAGCAAGAAAGCTAAGATCCGCATATACAAAACTGTCATCCGACCGATCTTGATGTATGGGTGTAAAGCGTGGACGCTGACTATGAAAGAGGAAAACAAACTTTTGATAGCGGATAGGAAAATCCTGGGTCCAGCTCGAAGAGAGGACGGTAGCTGTAGAGTGAGGAAGAACCAGGAAATTAAAAAACTAATGAGCCTTACATCATTGGCGAGACTTAGACACAGCGACTTCGGTGCATGGGCCATTTATTGAGAATGGGAGAGGATTTCAGTGTCAAGAGAGAGTGTCTTGGAGTTGAAAGTGTCCGCCGACACGTCGGTCGGCCCAGATACCGCTGAATTGACGCCGTGAAATCAGATTAGTGCGAACTCCAAAGTGAGAACTGGCAAAAGATAGCACAAAACCGGGACCAATGGCGGTTTTCTGGTGTCGGAGGCCAAGGCCCACTTTGCCCTTGGCGTTACCAATGCGTTGCCAGCCTTGAACTTGTAATAGAGGTATCGCCAATATTGAGAAAGAGTAAAGGAAAAGAGGCTGCGCTGAAATTGCAAAAAATCGCCCCAAATTGTGAAAGACGAGTAGATCAGACTCCAGATGATGGGGAAAAAAAGTACGTAGAAGTTTCTTGTTTTTACCTTTTTCCCCATATTACTTTATTAACATATATTTGTAATTTGTTTTTACAGATGGATTTTCTCAAAAACTTTAAGTTATATTTTATAATATCAATTATAAGGCCGCCTACTGTGGCCTTGTTGTCCTATCTCAGTTATGTAAAGTATCACTATGGTGCAATAAAAAGTTTTGTATTGTATTGCATTATTTTCGTGGTGACTTTATATATGAACTTACGATTTATCCGTACAACTCAACTGTAAATCTGTAAAATCGCACAGATATTGTAAACGTGTGCAGGGTCGATGAGCTCTTATGAATTGTGTTTTAGCTCGGAGGATGAAAACAGATCAATGGGTCTGTTTAGAATATGTTACAGATTTCATGGACTGTACTACTACAGATTTCATGGACTGTGACTACTACAGATTTAATGGACTGTGACTACTCACTTAACACCTGGTGAACTGCATGCTGGGGTGCTAGTCTGAATTACATAAAACATTGTAATAACAAATGAAACAATCGATAAAAATGGAATATGTATGTAACAAAATAAAATTACATTATTGAGCAATTACAAATTGTAATAATTAAGTGTTTTATTTATTGTTGATACTCAATTATTTATATATATTAACAATTATTATTGACAAAATAAATAAACATCTATTATAAAAATTAAATAAAGAAATAAAAGTATTCCATTAAAATCAGATCCACATCACTATGTGGCATTATACCAAAGAGACTGCCAGCATTTCTCTTTTGGACAGTGATGCTTATTCACTGTCTAAAGTTGCCATCTATTGGGTCCCCGGAAACGTCGAAAAACCGCACTATGTTCTCCGTGAAACAATGTTTGGCACTAGGGCCCCATGGTCCTAACGTTTGTCTCAAACACTGTAAATATATAGTTTAGTAATTAATTATTAAAGGGTATATTACCTGAGCGACCGAGTGCACTCGTCATTTTTATATAGATGCCGAAATTGTACTACACGAAATGCCAATCGGTTTGAGCTAGTCTAACAATCGAGATATGTCGTTATTAATATTTATCTTCGCGGTAAATCGCGTTTTTTTTTCAGGAATGACATATACTAGAGGTCGCCCAGTGATCGAAATTCGACCATTTTATACTCTTAACACAAAACAAAAGAGTATAAACATTACATGGGAGACCTGTGAGTCCCACACGCATTGATATGTGAAATGTTTTTGTTACCAATTTATTTGAATTTATAATGCATATTATATAAAAATATTAATTTTTCTGCCCTCCTTCTCCATATTACCATTAACTGTGCCAAGTTTCACACTCCTCCGTCGACGTAAATTTCTTAAAAAGGGGTACAAATTTTTCGCTTTACGTATTAATATATAGATAGAACAATAAACTTAAAAGTAAAACTCCATCTAATACAAAATTTGATTGAAATCGTTACAGCCGTTTCCTAAATCCTCGTAATATTTATACAAGACTTGAATATAAGATATTTACGGCACTTAAGATTTTCAGATTTAACTGCAGCCGAGCCAACATTCTGTGAGTTTCCAATGAGATGAGAGAGGGCTTTGGATCTACACATGTATGTAAAATGCCACACCAGTTTTCTACCCCTCTTCCATGGAACTAACGTCATTCCGTTGGGCCGTAACGTGTTTTTGGGCCACTGGCTCTAAAATAACTGGCACATGGACGGAGACTAGCGCTCTAGGGAAAATATCGATCCTGTATTAGTATAGTGAGACATATGATCTACGCTGCGTTAATACGATTACTATGGTGACCCAGTGGATCGACATCGGAGCCAAGAAGACAGCGATGCGGTTCTCTTGTTTCGATGCTCAAACGCAAACCGTGTAAAAGGAAAATTTCAATAAACTCATATACTTGATATTCAGTTCAAAAAATTACATTAGCCCTGAAAAAAATTCTGAAGGATTTTGAATATTACTTGAAGGTAAATTATTGCTCATGTCCTTTTTCTTATTCTGTTTTTCATTGATGTTTATCATGGTATCAATCGATTCAAAATAACTGATATTCCAAAACTTAATATCATTGTCATGGGACAATGATGCAATATATGTTCCATCATGACTTATATCGAGACATTCTACAGGTAACTTATGTTGTCCCACTATTCCTAGTTGCCGTTGTGGAAACATGTGAGCGGCTCTCAAAATCCCATCCTCTCCAGAAGTCACTACAATATTTTGAGTTATTGGGATCATGCATTGCAGGGAATGTTTTTGTCCCATATATTCATCGCTGTGTAAACCAAATTGTTTCCAATTAAATAAATAGAGTTTTCCCATTGATGATCCAACTAAAAGTTTTGATTCAGATCGAAATAGTCCCATACAAGTCAGTTCTGCATCATATTGTTCAGATATTGAATAGATTTTGCCTGCTTTCAAATCAATTGAAGTTAGCACACCATCACCACCTGCACAAACTAGATATTTATGAGCTTCATTTGTTATCATTTTTGAAATATGTTCTTCGCCTATTTTAATAGTAAATATTGGGTTATTTCTTCTTATGTCCCATAATTTAACAATGCCTCCATCATCACCTGTTACAATTTTATTATCATCTATACATGTTAAAGCATACACTGGTTCATCATGTGCATTATCATAACATTGTTTTAGTCTGCCTGTATCAACATCTGTAGCCATTATTGCCTTATCCTTTCCTGTTGTAAACATTGTGATGCCTGAGTTATCATATTCCACATTTCTACAGGCGTTTTTATGCAACTCGACCGTGTTTACAAGGTTTGTTGCATTGATATTGTATTCATATAACAACACATCACCCATCATATTTGCAATGGCTATTAAATCCTTTGCAGGATGAAAACATATATCAACTAGAGTATCTTCACAATCAATAGTTGGAGGGTGGTCCCTGGGTTTAATTTTTTCTTTTTTAATAGCCTTCACAACCTCATCATCATCATCATCGTCATTACCAGCGGAAGACTCTTCGTTGGTATCCATCGTATCAGCCTCATCGCTTCCAACATCATACATTTCTTCGTCAACGTCTGTACTAATATCTGATTCGCTTTCACTCTCATCCGATGTATTTTTTTCGAAATTTTGATAATCCATCGTATTAATTACAAGTGTTAAAACCTAGATAGCAGTTTAACAAAGGAATATTAGGCCGGAAAATCTGCACCACTCGTAAAATAATATGTCAATACAACTCCATAAGTCAACATGAACGGCCTGAAGCAGTAGAACACGTGCGGATGACACTGACATTTTTATTGTTTAAAATTTTATGGATTTGGTATGTTACCATACAGCGTATCTTCATTTTTTTTTAATCTGGGTCATAATAATTATGTCCCTTAGTATCATGTGTACTCAGCGTACCTAATTTTTTTTTTATTATAGGTATTATATTTTAGCATGCATAATTTTAAATTTATTTAATAGTTTTAGAAAATGCAACACTGCTTCATCTGTCTTTATGTTGCGTGATTTTGACATGACAATGCCAACAAACCAATTGATTTGTCAGAAATGTCTTATATATCTTCAAAGAATAGTTAATATCTAGGATTTATCGCTTCAATATCAAAGGAATATTATTTAAATAATTTAAATAACCAAACATTTTTAGCAGAAGTTTCAAAAAAACAGAAGAATGGACGCCAGAGCTGCTAAATTAGCTATAGCACGACGGAAGTTACGGGACCATCAAGAAAAGAAGTCTGTTTACGCACAAAAAGATGACAATTCAGAAATATCTTCTGAAGCACTTTCTGAGCGAAATGATGCAAGTCCAGGTGTAACTGTGAACCAACCTCAGGAATATACACAGGATATCACCAATGACAACATTGATTCGTCGCAAAATGCACAAAACACAGATAATCATAATAAAGGAAATATATTTGATGAGAAATCATATGTTGATGCGGCTGAAATACTAATTTTTAATAAAACAAATCTTGAAATGCAAAATAAAGAACTTCAATCTAAAATTTCAGAACTAGATCATAATCTTTCTTTAGAAATTAGTAAGCATAATAGTGCACAGCAAAAAAATATTGCATTAGAATCAGAGTTAAATGATACCCAGATGAAATATGCTGCAGTTATTGAAGCAATTAAAACAAGAGATCAGATCATTGATGAATTACGAAATCATAATAAATCATTGACAGATGATTACAATAACTTAGTAGAACAACAGGAGTTTACAAAAAGTATGCTTAGAGCAAAGGAAACAGAAACAGCTCAGCTGAACAATAAAATTTCCAGTCTGAAACATAAATTAGAGGTTTCGAAACTGCAGTTACAGCAACTCACCAATGACACAGCTTTCAGCATAAATCAAGGGATTGATGAAAATGTACAAAATCAAGCATTGTTTGAAAAGTTATCAATATTGGAACAACAATTAGAAAATTCCGTAAAAGAAAAAGAACAAATTACTTCACATTATGAACATTATGTCAGACGATTAAATGAGCAACTAGAAAATCAATCATTGACAAATCAGTCACTGGTAAATGAAATTACCAAACTTCAAGATAGAGAGAATGGATTGATTGAGCAGATGAGCCAGTTGGAAATTAGAGTCCAAAATTACCGCAATCAAAGTGAGGGACTTGCAAAATCACAAAGCGCCAATTCTATTCAAGAACTAAAAAAGAAACTCAAAGCAGTTCATGCTGCTCTGGAATCAATGACTGAAAAATATAAAGATTTGGAAAAACAACATAATGAAAGTTTAGCAAAAATTCAAGAACTTAGTGAAAAATATGAAAAAGAACACAATCAGCATGAGAATATATGTCTAACAAAATTGAATGCTGATATTGCTAGTGACAAAATTGCGGCTCAGCGTGCCACTGAGCAAAATAAGAAATTAAAATCTGATGTAGAGGAACTGGAGCAAATTATTGTTAAAATGGGTAAAGATAAACTAGAACTAACTGAAAAATTTACACATGAAAAAGATTTAAATAAAGAACTAATGCTTAAACTGGCTGAAATAGATGATAAATCAAAACATATGCAAAATCAGTTGATGGCGAAAGACGAGGAAATGATTAGATTACAAACTAATTATAGAGATATAGAGAATAAACACGAAGCGTTGCTTGAAAACGTAATACAGACAAAAGAAAATGCTGTTTCCAGAATGAAAAGTGTAACAGAGTACGGAAATAATGATATAAGTGTGGAAGCAAGCAAAAATGTCCCTTTGCTCAGCGATACTGATGAATATGTCGTGGAGCATGATGCGATTACACCAACAGATCATACAGAAAAGTATAGCGCAGCAATTCCGCAACAAGATGCCATGTACAAACTTCAAGAACGTTTTTTAAATATAATGGATCAAGTAGCGAACTTGTCTGATGAAAAACATAGACTCGAACATATAATTTTGCAGTTACAAACAGAGACCGACACTATTTGTGAATATGTGGCCTTGTATCAACAACAGCGTAGTCTTTTAAAGAAGAGAGATGAAGAACGGAGCGCACAAATCATAATATTTCAGTTGGAATGTGAACAACTTAAACGTCAGTTATACGAGTTAAGCGGTTTATTTTTTAAGCTAGCAAGGGATAATGAGTTAACATTATACTTTCAGGAAGAATCAAGGAATAGTGATTTAAATAGGATTAAGCAATTACTTGAAGCTTTGTTAAACAGCTCCCTGATTCATTCAAAAAATAAAAACTTTGAATTCAATCATTTATATCCGTGTAGTTGTTGTTCTGGAAAAATCATTGACGTATAGGGGTATATGATTTGTATATTTATAATATAATACATACTAACAATAAAATATGTATCTTCAAATAACAACATTTTTTATTTTCTAATTATATGAGTTATATTGTCCAGTATTGTCTAACCCCAACATCAACTTTTAGTAGATATTAAAAAACAAAATAAATCATTGTGACTACTCTCTGTAAAGTAGACTCAAAAGCTGGTTAGTAAAGTCAAATAAGTAGGAATTGTATGAGAAATTTGGATATTGTTATCAGCAATGGTGTTGTGAATTAGAATCTTATATATTTTAGTAATTCTTATAAGGCCTTGAGATCGGCCCTGAGGATTTCGATCTAATTTTGTGTTAACATCGAGTCATGCTTTTATTATTTTTATTTATTTATATAAATGCAATACCTGAAAAAACTCGTAATAAAACAAAAAAAAGTACTAAAAAGAACTGCTAACGGCATTTCTTGAGTATTTGTAGTACTAGTATTGTTGCTATTAATTTTCTTATTCTACTACTTGCTACCAGATGGCGTTACGTGTCGTACAATTTGAGCATCAAAATTAAAACACCAAGCGAAGCTGACCGAGCTCAGGTACTATTGTGATAACGTATAATAAATGTATAAACTTACCCCTAATTTAGTGGTGGAATATAAGTTGTCTTTATTATTGAATTATATTTTGTTTTGTATTGACTACTTCTTTTTTGTATAATCAAAATGTCTATAAACTTAGAAACAGAATATTTCTAAATCACATTTTGATATTAAATGTAGTGTATCTCTGCCTATCCTTATTAATAACAACAAACTACTCCTGTTATTAATTACTATAGATAATTATTACAGCATTTTGTTTGCAGGTCTTTACTTTATGAAATTATGAATAGAATAATGCTAATATAGAAGACCAGGTAAGGAAAATAAAAAAGGAAATTTAAAGTATAGGATTGTATTAAATTAAAGATAAAACATAAAGTGTATAAGTATTTCATTAAAAGTTAAAATAGGTATTAAAGCATTGCTTATTACACAATATGTATAAATTTTGTTACAATTACATAATTAAGCCGCGCGGCTAATCCAAAAAACTTAGATCTAAAAATTATGTAACTTTCTCGATGTAGGTATTAGTTTTACTTTCTTTGTGGCATATCATATTTCTTAAGTGTCCTTTAAATACTATCGATTGATATAAAAATATGCATAGTAATACATTGGTATATTTACCTGTAAAATGTTTTAATAAGGCTGATTACGAATTATTAGCTATTTTATTAAAAATAAAGCATTTTATTTATATATTTATAGCTGCCTAGATTGTTTGAAGAAACAAGTTTCAGTAGTTCATTTGTAGAATATAAACGAAACCACCTACATACAATACGAATATTATAAAAACATTTATATAGAGAGATGTTCACAACACTGTTTGCAGAGTGTAATGAAGAACAAAAGAATAATTATTAAAATGATATATGCCGACTATGATGCATATTATGTGAACAAAACCATAGGTAAAATATAGGTTTAATATTACTAGTCCAATTTACTTGAATTAATAAAAACTTCAATAAACGAATTTATGAATAATTTTGAATGTTAATTACGTATATATTACATGTTACTTTTTATTTTTTTTGGAAAAATATATCAATCTACTTCAAGATTGGGCTTATAAATTAACAATTTAACGATTTACAGAGTATGTATTCGCTATTTAAGCCTTAAATAACTTGATTCTTCACTCTTAAGCTATTGATAACGACTGTTAAGTACCTACTAATTAACTTCAAATTGAACATTGTAACCAAAATGAAATAATTTTTGTGTTCCTTGATTAATATTATATAAAATGGGCAAATTATCTATTCAATACAAATCATTGGAAACTTCTACTTTGTCATGACAGATTCGAGAAATCGTATTATAACAAGCAAATTTGACCTTTATAAATAATTTATTTAAAATTTATTTATATATTGTTTATAGAATAGTAGGGACACTTAACTGTCGATAAATGTATTATTTTAACGGTACAGCTTGTATAATGTTACGCCAATATCATGTTGAAACATCACATGCTATTGATTCTCACTATACGGATGCTCAATAAGAGGCGTATCATTAGCGTTATAAACATTTGAAATAATAATGATCATGATGATTATCATTCTTAACATAACAAAAAACATTGTATCCTTTTAGGCGTATCTATATGTATACCACTATATAAATCTGTAGTCCGTCTGCACACTGATTTTTTTCTAAGACTTTGTAATAAAAACTCTTTATGGCTACTGAGCAACTGTCACTGGACATCAATTCTAAGGTTTTTAAATTTTTTGTATCTATATGTCCCATTATAACTCAAGAACGGCTTGACCGATCTCAATGAAAAGTGGTATATACAAAAACATGTGATTGTACAAATGTTACGTCATATAAAACGCGGACCAAGTCGTAGATAAAAGATAGTCTTAAAATAAAGTTACAATTTTTCCATAAATAATAGCTACATGATGTATATAACTGAACCTAAATCACCTAATCGATTACAAAACATGTGACAAGTTTATATTGGTTAGGTTGGTTTAGTAGGTGAGGTACCTGCCGTTTTTACCGGCGAAAACTGTCATGCAGCAAAAGAAGGACAAGTTGCTGTATTGGTTTCGTTCAACAAATTCGTAACGGACAAGCCCCAGTTGCATCATACGTCGTTTTACTTGTGAAAATCTTTTAGGCGCGGTATCGCTCGTTAACCGAGGCGAAACCATTCCTCGGGCTGCTTCATATTAAGGTACATGAACAATTTTTCATATCAGCATGTCGCCATTAAAGGTTCGGTAATGAAATCATTGCTTGCCTTAAGCGTAACAAGCAAGCAATTGTAGCGCGACTTTTCATTTTGTCACTTAAATCATGTGAAACTCATGCTCCACAAATGTAAACCTTTCCCACCGAGTGAATATACTTCTCTATTGTAGTGTGTAAGCCTTCCATTGTTATTGGTAGATCCAATTCCGTCTATGTTGATCTTGAATTTTCGTGCAAAAGTTACTTTAATCTCTCTTCATGGAACTTAACTGGGCAGCTAAGATGCGGTGCTTCTTTGAGATAAAAATGTACACTTTGTAATTTAGCTTATCAATGAAGAGTGGTTCTTTCAATTAGGACACCCACACTTTGGCGCTTTAGAAACTTCAAAGCAAAAAGAAGGATCTGTCTGATGTGGTACTTTAGTAGTTAATATAAATTAACTTGGAAATAATATAGATTTACATATAACAAAAAAAAACATTTTTCGAAAAATTTTATATGTAACGTCAAAAACATGTATTGGTAGGAGGAATGTTATACTTAAAAAAACGGTGGGAAATTAGTTGCCAACCTATGAGATTAGTGTCAATCAAATTGATTTTCCGGAATTATTTAATTAGAACTAGGTTTTCAGAGATACAAGACTGAAAAAACATTTTACCAAGATAACGCGTTTACTTAAAACTTGTAACTGCATTATTATATTTGACTCCACCGGGTATACCCAGATGTTTTTTCTTTAGTATTACACCCCGTACCCGCCTCCCCACCTCCCCTGGAGATGAATGATTGAATGCATGAATATTTCCCGTTAATAATTATATTTCTTCTTAGTCGATGCAGTCTTGACAGACTGGTCGTGGTCATCACGTTGGTGCTGTGGTCCGCTTGACCAGGCGCCTCCACTCCTCTCTCGAGGTTGCTCTTCTCGCACATTAATATAGGGGGACCTCTACTGCTGCCCTAACTTGATCTGTCTACTGTCTTGATCTACCGCCGAAATAATGATGATACATAACTCAAAAATTGAAATGAGAATTTAATAGAAAGGTAGTCTTCGACTTGCCCGCTGAATATTAGAGCTGTGTTATGAACTCGTTGTTTTTTTAGTCATGTTTTTTTTGTTCTCGATATTTCATCATAACAATCAATTTAAAACCAACAGGAGTTTCAACTTCAATTGTCAATAATAATAAAAAACTAAACTCAAATCAATTCTAATTTCATTTACACATACAGTTTCGAGCATGAGAATACACGTTGAGGTAGTGAATGATGATTTTACATTTAGTAGGTAATGATAGCTTTTATTATAATCCAGAGAATATAGTCAAAACATCTTCAGCTCAGGTACATTATATAAAATCTTTCATGATTCACAGCACTCCTAAGGGTTTTCACATTTTAAAGCAAATTGATAATGGTTTTTGGCCGAAAAATGCTAATAACCAATAAGGTTGAACTTCCACATGCGATTAAATAACGAGCTTAGACAGCAACTGCGATATTTTACATACAATGTTTACCCAGAAAATCACTTTATTTGTTTAGCGAATACGAAGCGAGTGAATTCACAGATTATTTGTATTATCTTAGGGAAAATATTTTGAATGGTATGTTTACGCCGGAATTGGCTTAAAACTAGTAATTCAAATGTATATCTTACAATACATCAGAATACAATACAGCAGTTTAGTAATATTTACACTTACCTATACTATCAACATCCATCAGAAACAGGCGCGTTATAAAAAAAACTACACATTTAATTGACCCTGAAATAATTTATATAGCCGCGTAGTTAATCATTTTACATTTACATCGGAAATCCTTATGATAAATCACCATGCACAATTTGATGTATAAACAGAAAGACTAATTTCTCTGGACTATTA
This sequence comes from Choaspes benjaminii, assembly GCA_018248235.1. NCBI lineage: Eukaryota > Metazoa > Arthropoda > Insecta > Lepidoptera > Hesperiidae > Choaspes > Choaspes benjaminii. The sequence goes on from DWIE01000274.1 coordinate 12,112, forward strand.
TATGTAGTTTATTTATTCTGTTATTCAATTCCTTATAGTTACTATTACAATAATAAATTTATAGGCAACACTATTATACCAAGGCCTTATTTTTACCCAGATTATGCAATTGATACACACAACAAAAGAGAAGTGTTAAAGTATTGTAACTTATCTACTAGTGAATATTAATGTTCGATACATAAATTATCTTCCGAAACGTCCTTACCATTAAGACTAAAATATATATATTTATATCGACATCGACAAACATTATCCGAAAGTTCATAAGCAATGCAAGAGGACGGCTGTGATTGCAATTATGTTATCGTTGTAAGTTATATCGCTACACACAATCATGTTTTAAAATTTAATGCTATACATTATACAATATGAAAAAAAAAATTGGAACTAAAATCGTAACCTTTTGCGCTATATTGCTATATGTGCACATAATTATAACCAATACCAGACATTTCTTTTCATTATTCAAAATATAATAATTTTATGCTAATATATTCAACGACCTATTTTATCGGTGGTAGACTATGTCCGGGTTCGCACGGGTGAGTACCACCACCACGCCTATTTCTGCTGTGCTATAAATGCTCTTATGAGCAGTGTTTCAGCTAGAAGGGTGTGACAGCCTGCACGCACTAGATATGTGAGGCGACCAGCTTAGCCCTCAGGAGTATCAACGCACTTGTGACCCACTTTGAAGTTTGATTTTGAGTCGGTTACGATTGTCGTGGGCTGCTGTGGACACTTTACATCGGGTGAACTGCATGCCCATTTACTACTTTAATTTTCATAAAAAAATATATATATCTGAGACAACACATTCTGTGGAAAATACAACCTTTTGCCCAAAACGATTCGAAAAATAGAAGCCACAATGTGTAATATACACGCTAACTTATTGAGGTTAAATAAATATATCATTAATTCGTCGATTACCAGACCGCGACCAAATATTTTAACTTTCCAACGGCCACATTAGTGACACTGAATGTTACTTTTTGGCCACGTGTTTGTAGAGACAGCACGACATGGACTGGATCGGTAGGGCCTTTACAATAAATTTTACTTTGTTACTTTTAATTAAAACAACGTTCGCGTTTGTGGGACAATTTTTAACATTACTTTTAATGAAAAATCTGCTAAAAATATTTTGTCTGATAAAAAATAAGCTCTCTTGATTTTGATGATGCAGTACCCAAATAGCAAAACAGTGGTATAAATTATACAAGTTATAGACATGAAAGATTTTAGTTAAAGCGTAGCAGTCTATATAATGTTATATAAAACCTATATGTATATAAATCTGTCCAGTTTCGCTCGGGTGAGTACCACCACCTATTTCTGCTGTGAAATAGCTCTTATGAGTTGTGTTTCAGCTTAAAGGGTGTGGCAGCCGACACGCACAGGATATATGAGGCGACCATCTTAGCCCTCAAGAGCAGCAACTCACTTGTGAATAACTTCGAACAGAACGAAGGCTCTGATGCTGAAGCTGACGATGAACGATGGTTTTTTACTGTAGCTGAGCACCAAGGAAGGATTTTTGAATTTCAAATCTTAAGGTGGTGAAAAACGGAATGATAGATTGCATGGCTTGAGTGAAGCTGTGAGCAATGCGGTCGTATATTATACAAAATAAATAAAAATAAATATTAATATGTCTGGTAAAGGTCATTTGAACTTTTTATGACGATAATACAACATTAACAAAACAGTCGTGTTTCAGCAATATACCAGTCGTATATTTAAAGATTTGGAACGGTTTATTGACAATTTAAATAACATACTGTCATGTAATAGTTTTATATTAAACTTTTAGAAAAGTCATACTAAATATTCGTATACTTTTAGCTTGCAATATTACTTTATTGTATCGTATATGTGTAACTTCATTATTTAGACAATCATTAGGAACTTTTATAAGACAACCATATTTTTCCTTTAAATATATCTTTATGGATTATAAAAGTGAAAATGAAGTATTTCATTTTAACATACAATATTGGAATACTTATATTATGAACTTCCATTGAAAACATGTTATCTATTTTTTTAAATTCCCAACCTCAACACTCATATCCACCGCCACAATAGACTTCATTTTTATTAAATAAATAATGATTAGAACATTTAGCTTTCTTTTTTATAGGTTAAAAATTAAAAATATTGTCCAGCTTAAAGTAGAGCGAAAAAATTAAATACTTTTTTGTACATTATTAAAACGTTTATACGACGGAATCTTATAATCGGTTATGCTTGTTACTATAATAACCCGACTTTGTGATTTTCGGCGAAGTAATTTGTTGTGACCAATTAACACGTTTTATAATTCGCGCCCAGGGCCGCGTTAGAGATACATATGTAAAAATATAATAAACCCTAACTCATGTGTCAAATGATAACCGTTTCTATATCCATTATAACATTATTTTGCTAGTTGGGTAGGCCGCATGAACCCTTAAATCCGGTTCAGCATGTGATGTATTGTATAAGTATGTAAACATCCAATCGATGTTAAGATACGTTTTAGTTAATTATACAATAACCGCGGAGTTAAATCTATAGTCCTTCTTGTATATAATTATGTAAGACCAAACTTTCTTAAATATAAGGCTTTTATACAGCAAAATAGTAAACTAATATTGGACAGCAGAAGCGTGTTTCGTTGCAAAAGATACACGATGCGTCTATTAGTGCAATATAATAACTACGTAAGCTAACATCACAAGACCTTATATATTAATATTGCTTATATTCTGTCTTTAGTATAATAAACTTGTTCACACTTTCGCTTTGGTACATGTTTAACACGTATACTTGTAGTTAAAAAGTTTACAATACCAGTCTTTTCTCTCATAACTTTTTAGTAATAGAGAAAAGGACACTTAATAATCCCCGGGTTTCTGCGTCCTCGGTACAATTTGGTTAAAGCGATAATTACACATTTTGCAGCTCATAAAAATTGCAGTGCCACAAAAATATATAATAACATTAACAATGATGAGCTACCATATTTAAGGCATTGGGTGATTTCAAACTACTAAACGGAGGACAAGAAAGGTCCTCTCATCTGTGACGATTATAAATTATAAATAGAGTTATATGGAACGTACATTTCCGATTTTTATAATTTAAATAATATCAGTGCGATTGTTCTTACATTAATATTATATAACAATTCCTCTCACTTAGCGAACGAATAGCCATAGAATAATAAAGAGAATGATTACTAAACTTACACTAAGACTGCTTCTTAGTCCTTATCTTTATTAAATTAATATATTATATTATTTACGGTGTGTTCCTGCATATCTCTCGTGGCCAAGCCCGGCTTGGAAAATGATACCTAGATTTTAATCAAAATTGCGAAAAATGGCACCTTAGCGAATAATAAATAATTTTAATAACTTACTATTACAATAACATTGATTATTAAAGCAAGACTCCGTCTCGCTAGCCAACACGCGTAGGCCAGGTGGAGCTGTATAAAAACTGCCTTGTCATACATCATATTCTAGGATCGCTTTTGTGCCCATTTCATGTCATCAGCACGGGGCTTGCATCCAGTTAAAGCTTCGATAACGGTCTCTAAGATAGACCAAAAATGCAACTTTTCCAAAGGCCAGTTCAGCCAGCCCGTAGTGATACAAAAGTAAGTCTCGTGCGGCGCGACGTGGTGGATGCGGTGGTGGCGTCGCGGGAGCACGACGTGCCACTCCTGCAGCCAAATTACCCACGTCGGTAAACCGAAGTACGTATGTGACCATTTGTGAATCTGGAATACAAATTCAATATTGTAGTTACCCACGATACATGTTATAATTTCATTTTGAACATAAAAAAACATAACCTGAAATACATAAAGGATACCTATTTGTCATTTTAAAAAAGCTTCTCCTTTTTAATTGAAATGTACGTCGCTCATTACTGTGTAGCTCTATTATTATCTGGCCGCTTCGTTTCTGTGTGATTTATCTGTATCAATACATTAAAAATATCTTACTGACTTGACTTTATTTTCAATGATAACTCAATATTGTTATTTTATATAGGTCCATAATAAAACTGCAATACATCATGATAAGAAAATTGAACCGATTGCTTTACCCTAGATAAAATAATGTACTTTCCATTAATGCATGTATTTTGTATAGTCATTCATAATATGCAAAAAATAGAATAGAAAGAAAACATTCATCCATATTAATATAATAAAGCGAAAGAGATTTTTTCTTTGTTTATTTATATATTTGAATATATATTGTGGTATTCTCTGGAAATGCTATGCGAAATCGAAAAATAAATTTTGTATATGATAGCCAGATTCATGAAGAATAACATAGGCTACCTAGCATTAAGCAACACTTCGCAGCAGGCGTTACATATTGATTTTATGATATTGAAACATCTATACTATATACTTATATTATAAAGTTAAAGAGTTTTTTGTTTTCTTTTGATTTTTTGACCGTATAAAGTCCGTGCGAAGCCGCGATTTATAAATATATGATGCATCCATGTATTTTTTTGGAAAAATTTACTTATACCAAATAGAATCAACTAAAAATGCGCTCGTTATTTTGTTGTATCACTTGGTAGGTACTTGATAAGGACATAAGCTCCAAAATAAACATGACTAACAGTTAACAAAGAGCACAAAATGTAACTCGTACATTATATCGATGTTTCCTGAAGGTCACGTATTCGTTTGTACATTAACCCTTGGAAGATGCAAATGATTATCTAATATATTAATATATTATTAAACTATAACGATAAGCAAATACCCGACCACCCACCAAGGTAATGTTTATCAAGTGTAAGTATCTATATCTATGTCTAAGGTTCTTTGTAATATTGACGACTTGATAGTTTTTATAATGTATATACAAGGTGTCATTTTTTTTTCAAAGAATAGGAACTATTGGCCACCAATAAGGTCTTAATAGCGTCATCGATCTTTCGTGGCTAACGGAGTGCTCAGCCAGACAGAGCGACTTGGAGAATAAAGTTACATTTAGAATGCAAGAAAGCATGAAAAGAAGAGACAACCACTCAGCCTAAGGACACCTTTCTAAGAGGTTGTGTCCGTTTCGTACCTTCCTAATTTTCATAATAGTTTTACACTTAAAAGTTAATAGCGTCCTGCGAATAACATGAAAAAATATAGCATATAGACAACCAACAAGTTTTGAAGTTATCCGCAGTCCAACTTAATAATCTCTCAATAATCCGTGGCGCAGACGGTGATGAGCCGCTTGCAAAACGTGAAGTCGCGGGTTCGATTCCCGCGGCGAGACGAATTTTTCTAATTTGTTTCGTGTCTGGAATAACCTTACG
>DWIE01000275.1:0-17437 GCA_018248235.1 Choaspes benjaminii
TTACAGTGAACTGACAATTTTCATGTTAAGTAGAATAGTTATCTGTGATAATTTGTCAATTACCAGTACAAGTCAGTATATCTGGTAAGCTTTATACTGCTGATCTGTAGAGATAACTGTATTTAACGCAAAAATCTGATATAAGTATAACGATGTTACGTGAAATCGCTGTATAATCCTTAACAGTGATCGCTTAAATAAATAATAATAGTCAAAAGAAACGCGTGCTGGTGAGTCACGTCATCCTACTCGCTTATTAATCACACCGCGGCATCGCCCGACGGTAAAAACTTTCTTACTTTTTATTCTGTGTGACAAGTGAGGGAGGCCGGCTCCCTACGCAATTTCCTGTTGACGCGGCATTTCTCGCAAATAAGGCATGGCCCATTGGTAGGAAGTAGAAAAGATTAAGGAAATTTGAACCATTAACATTACAACATATTATATAAGCAGAAGTTTTCAACATATAATTGTGTCATCATCAGTTATTTGAATTAATTTTTGTTGAGCATTTAATTAGATTAATATACAAAAGGTAGCCAGGTAGGTAGGTGTGTATAGGTACGTATTTTCTTTGAAACGTATTGTATAATTCTGCGCAAATCATTTATCCTTGCTTATAAATAATGGAATAATATGGAATGTAATAATAATTAAAACGAATTATACATTCTTACAAGTTGCAAAACATCATCGCATACCAAACACACGTGTCATTAACGTAATAAATACAAGTCAAAGTGTTATTGGTGGGCAACTAAGCATGTAAACAAATCGAACCGATGCATAATACAATAATGATTTCATTAAACACCTGTGATAACTAAAGTGTATAAATGATTATTTGCGAGATCCTCTGTTCAAAGGTCTGCTCATAAATCCTTATTAACACAGGAACTGAATCACATGATTTTAATGTATATTTCTGGCAAAAATTTTATATCAAGACTTTTGTGAAAACCAACGAAAACTATTTGTTTTCGATTTAAATTGCCCGCATTAAAAAAAAATATTACCAGTGTGACCAGCGTACAAACTTGCTACTATTTTGTTGCGAACTAAATATTTCACATTTATACTTTACATTTTGTAATGAAACTTCCTTATTTTTTCTGCAAAAAGTCATTTAGTTATTATCATATTATATTCGTCAAGTTAGATAACAATATTCATTATTTTACAGTTCGTGTGTTTCAAGTGATAATCATCCCCCTTAAGGCAGCAAGTTATTATATCGCCATATATATATGTAATAATATAATAGTGCACGTTGAAACTTATGCTTCAAGGCAAAGTGCGACTGCAGCCGGGTTACATTACTAGTATCTGGAGTCTGGATCCGATAATACAATACATGACCATAGTTTAAGCATGGCCAGGCCACATTATTGCCAAACATGCTTAGTATTTTCATGTGTTACAGCCTTATTTGTCAAATGAATATTACCGAGACCGCCTTGCAATCAGAAGTACTGAAATATTTTACGGCCACTGTCGGTTTATGGGACAGAAGCATCCGTTTCTGACAGATTGCAAAACAAAGTCACACGTCACTTGAGTGTAGTGTGAAAGTACGGAAGGTTTACAAGCTGTTATAGAAAAATAAGGTATCTGAGGGTATGTTTCTTTTATGTTATGAAGTAATACGTAAGGGTTGCGGTACATCTGATTGTAAGTGGCAGCCCTTGCCACCTGTAACTAAAAGTACATATGCGGAGCTATTCGAAGGGATAAATACGAAATGCTTTACGTATGTATTCTAGGCAGCATAATACTGAAACGCGGTTGTGGGTGTACTGCAGTTTTACGGTATAACTTGGTGTAACGATGGCACCGACAGAGTTGAACATGAAAGTTCTATCACTGCATTTGGCTTTTTTTAAAGTAACCAACAGATTTCTGTAAATCATAATTGTTTTTTAGAGAAAATGTATCTTAATACACTTAAGGTATTATTTAGTTAATTTGTCTAACAAAATGAAAATCTGGATTATTTGAAGAGTCAAATTACTCGAATGACATATATTGTAGAGAATATAATTTTATAGTAGTATTTTATGGTAACGTTCTGGTAACATTGAACGAATCTACGACATTTTATAAATACCAATGGTGACGGGCGACAGCTCATCTTTTGTGTTTTTGTGCTATTAGATAAAGATTTAATTGAGATATTTAGCCTTGTATAGTGATTTTTATATTCTTATACGATGTGGGATCCCACTCATGTACAAGTGACCGTTCAGAGAGCTCGAGGACTGCTGATCAAAGGTAAAAATGGTACAAATAACTGTTTTGTTACCATCGCCCTCGGCAAAGAAAAATTTCAGACTTCCGTAAAACACAAAGCAACAGAGAATGTTGAATGGTTAGAAGAATGTGAGCTACGCATACCTTCCCAAGGTAACACTGCTGAAATTGTTCTTAAAGTTTACGACGAGGATTTTGTAAAAGATCATTTATTAGGTCAAGTATCGATTCCGTTAAAAGACCTCGACGTATACGAACGGCCAAGAAATCGTTTGTATACTTTGCGTGGTAAGCAGGCTAAAGAAAATGACAAAAACAGGGGAGAATTAGAAGTTAAAATCGGCTTTACGGTTAAGGAAGGAAGCTTAAATGATTTGAGTAAAAAAGATAAACACAAGTCTTCGCTTTCTAGCATCGCGCAGAATGTAGGCGGCAGCCTTATGAGTATTGGCAGCTTAGAAAAACGTAAAGGCCTTAAAAAGTTTGCCAAGAACCTTGGCTCTAAGATAAATCTTACCAAAAAGGAGAAGAAGAGTGAGTCATCTTCTCTAGGTGGCAGTGTAGGTAATCTTAAAAGCTCAGCATTATCTACCCCTGACCATTCTACTCCCAAGAGAATACCAGGGGAAGCAGATCCGGGAGTTATCAGTGAGGATGATGATGAATTTGCCTTTGATGACTTGTCTCACAAGAGTTCAGGCAGTTCTCTCAATGTGAATGTCGCTGTGCCTCGTGGTATCAAATATACTCCATCACCTGTTAACACATCTCTGGAGAACCTTGGTGGAGGAGAAATACTGAGGAGATACACTTACAGTAACTTACTAAGCACTGATAAACCAAACCTTCAAAAACCTCCAGTCCGCCTGAGCTTAGACACATTTACTGCTCCACAGTTGCCTGTGGAAGCTATAGATAAAGATGACGAATGGTCCCAAAAGCTGTACTCACACCGAAAATCTGTTAGTCAAACGACAATTGATAGAGAAAAGTCTTCCAGCCTTGAAAGAAACAAAAAACTTGATAGTCCCAGTTCATTGAAAGAGAAACCTAGTCCAAAATTCTTTAAAAAATTTGGCAGTAACAATAAACCTAAAAAATTGCTTGAAGAACGAATTATTGTTGGTGAAGAGAACATAGCAGAAGAAGATTCTATTAATTTAGCATTCAATAACATACCCAAGACAGTATTACAGCAATTTGATGGTAAGTCTCGAGAAGACCTGATTGTAATGATATATAATTTACAAAAGGATGCTGAAGCAGAGAAGAAAAAGAATAAGGATTTGGAAAATTATTTGGACGAACTATTGTTAAGAGTAATGGAAACCACACCAAGAATCCTTCAAAATCCTTATTCTCGAAATAACAGCATGCATATCAGAAACAAATAACCTCACCTTGAAAATAGAAATTGCATGATATATGTTTTTGAAATATCCCCTTTCTTTTCTGAGAATTTATAAATACTCTTTTTCTTAAATATTCAGATGGTACTTTAATTTTGATAACTTGTTATAATAGAAAAAATCTTCTACTTTTAAAATTTCCTACCATGTTGTTACAGACCTGTGAAAATTAGATGTAACTATTATGTAATATGTAAATGGTTCATGTGAATGTGTTATGAAAATAATTAATTATTGGTATGCAGACTTTCACTTTACAAGTTAGTGTGCTAATGCAATATTAAATTGTGCCTTAAAAATTGTACTGAACCTGTGATACAGTAATTCAATTAATTTATATATCTTACAAAAAAATAGTTATGGTTATTGATATACACATATATATAAATATATATACACACCTAAAAGGCTTGTTACTCAAATATAGTTACACTGCATTGTTTGGGAATCCATATAAAATGTCACCGTTGTGCATCATACATAATTTATTTATTGAACATTTTTGCTTCATTAAAGGTATGTGTAGTCAATCTCGCCTTGTACTAAAATTATCATTATATTTGGTGCCAAATTATCTTCACCTTCATTACTTTTTTTATCTATAATAATTGATTCCATCCAGGGGCCTGATTGTTTTATACATAAAATACAAATTTGTCTGCATTAATAAAGAGCAGATTTTATGTGATAAGTGCTTTATCAACCAATGTCAGATGTTTATATTCCTAATCTTAGATAATGTAACCCTACACATTACATTTCTTTTTTTATTGTATTTTTGTAGGCATATCTGATTTTTAAGTTATTCTTTTTTTAACTAGAATATTCCATTCATGCACATATGTTGTATGATAATTTGTAGTGTACAAATGATAATTTGTGATCTGGTTATGTACTATTGTAATATTTAATTGTATTATAATGTTAAGAAATTCATTCATCAACATTGTATTTATTACAAATATGTAATCAATTGTCAAAAATCAAAAAGAAGGAACTATTATAGTTTGCATCATTATAACAGATGTGGTAATAAGCAAAACATATCTAGGTTAACTCAACATTTACTTTTTTCTATTAGGAAATGTATCGAGATATTTAGTTCAAACAATACTGGGGTATATGCCCGTGTGCAATAAAGATTAGTTTGTAAGCAAAACATGTTAGATACATTATTTACATACTCTTACATAATCCATCCTTACCTAATGCTATATGAATATTTTAAAAACATTAAGTTTTATGGGATAACTAACAATTTTGTAACCACCTTTGTAATAGATCTTGTATATGTCTGGGTCTTAGAGTTTTATTGTGAGCATGTCATTGGTTGTAAAAATAATCTTTATGCATGGTGTTCAAGAACTTATTGAAACATTTCTGTTATTTTTAACATATTTTCAGTTGTGATTATTAGGATACATGGTTGTATAAAATGTCTGAAAAAATTAGAGCAGAACAAAATGTTACGATATTTATTAAATTAAAATATAAAAACAAAATGTTTTTAAACAAATACAGGAAAAAAAAGACAAAAGCTGGTAATTTATTGAAAGTATATGGTTTGTAGCGATTTGCATGTTTTACTCATATTAGTTGTTAATAATTTGTTGTTACACAGATTCATTAGCATTGTTAAGAGTTCATATAATTATTTTTAAAGTAATTTATTAATGTTTTGTTTATATAAACTACTTACTCTTAAATTATGTTAGTAGGTAAATATCTAAATGTTAAGAGAAAGGTTAGTTTATGTGGATTTATTAAATGGGCATAAATGTCTATACTGTACTAAATTTTAATTAATAAACCTGATTATTAATATCAGCTTGTGTTTGTGTATCATCCCATACTTGATGGAATTTTAACTGTCTTAATTATACTCTTAGAGCACTGAATTTATAGCTATATTTCAGTGTCATGTATACAAATAGTAACAATACATTAAAACAGAGTTGAATGAGTACATTTATTTATGTTGTTCTAATTTTAAATAGAAGATATCAGTATAATGATAAAACTTATACTTTAAAAAGGTATTTATTTAGAGTAAATATTAAAAAATTAATAATTCAGTTCATTGAATTTTATTTGTGACGGCGGCTTTTTACTGGAGCTGCTACAGGAGCTGCTATAGTATATGTTTTCTGTGATAATTTATTCATGTAATAAATTGTTATTATGGAGAATATTAAGCATGTTGTGAAACATATCCTGTGCACCATGCCAGAAGCAATCAGTGATATGGCCATTGACAACACAATTTCAGGTAGCTTCAATTGGAAGTTCTTGCCAAACAATGTAGATTCCAGATTGCCTACAGCAGTTACGAAGAACATAAACATCAGTGAACCAAGGTAACCTCCAAATATAATGGTCATAGGCGATCTAACAAGTAAGGGCTTGTACATCTGCATTCCAGAAAATATCAGCAACGCTAATATTGATGACAACACGAAAGACATGGCACTGTTCACCGCCATATTTACAAGTATGTAATAAAATTTTACTAATCTATGAACGAGTTCGCCGGTAGTATGAAATGTTCAAGTCTTAACTTTTCTCATGGACAGGTTCAACAACCTACAATCTGAGCATAATGAGATGACACGTTGACAGTGACATTATTTTTTTTTATGTACACGTCTTACAGCCTTGGCCTTTGTCATTTGGACAGTAAAAATGTTTATCATGCTGAGTAAAATAAAAATAAGTCACATGTCGGTAGTAAAGTCACTTGAAAGCATTCTGGTCAAATACATTAATTTCGATATTATTATGAATATGAATAAATGAAAAGATACAGTGTTTATACTACAATAATGTATCACGAGAGCATCTGCGATATGGCTACGTTCCACTTAACGCCCGCAACGATTGTAGTCTCGTTCTACATCGCGAGCGATCACAGGTCATAGACTACACCACTGTCCACGACCGTTTACTTCATCTAGACAATGTAGGTGGTTCAGAAAGGGCTTTTACCAACATTTGGCGGGAGTTTGTGGTAAACAACAATGGCGATGAAACAAATTATGAAAACAAATATGGTTAAAATTTGACCATATTTTGATCATCTTATTAACAGCATGAAGAACACTTAGAAAATGACAACAGAATGCTTAAGTTTCTTTTTATATATATATTTATATTTTGGAGCATTATGTGCATTCTAATTATGACACCTGCAGCCCTTTTACGTAAGTGAATTTTACATGTGTTGCGAATTTTAGCAGTAGTAGTCATGGGGGTTTCATGGAACGTAGCGAATGTCATCTATTAACGTCAACGTCATGTCTGTCTGTTGTCATTAATTAGGATGTCATCAAATATCAAAAATCAAAATTTTATGAAATTAAACTTTATCTTCATATGAATAAAATTCAAATTGTTTCCCTTCCTTTATTACATCACATAATTTATGCAAGTAAACATAAACAAGACTATCATTTTAAGAAAATTGTAAGCTTTCTAATTTATACAATATAATGCAACTTTAAATACAGACATGTAAGTGTTTTTTATATCATTGTTATAATAATATGAATAGTTAGGCGTAGTGTTTATTTTAATTGCTATTTACATTCAATGTTTTGAACGTTATCAGTAGGTAAGTAAAATTAAGCTGAGTGATGTGATAAGTGCTGTAAGCATCTCATTTTATCTTGGTTCAATAGTACATTTTAACATTGATACAGTTTTGGGAATAGTGAAGTTACGCAACTATCTACCGAAATAATTATAATGGCGTTATTAAAAAAGCTTTCCTTTTCAAACTTGATAACTGTCACAGCAACACGTATGCTCAGTTCAGCTAAACCAGATGTAAGAATCTATGAAGTAGGGCCAAGAGATGGCTTACAAAATGAGGCTAAGTTTGTGCCAACCGAAATCAAAGTTGAACTCATTCATAAGCTGGCTGATGCGGGAATTAAACATATTGAATCAGCAAGTTTTGTTAGCCCAAAATGGGTGAAACAAATGAGTGATGGAGCGGATGTCATGAAGACTATTAAGAGGGCACCAGGTGTTAACTACCCTGTGCTGATACCAAACCTGAAGGGTTATGAAATTGCTGTATGTAATGTATTGATTATTTCGTTATGGAAATTTCCACCATATTTATATCTGAGATTTGTATCCACACTTCAATTTCACAACATTACACTGGTTTTGTAAAGAGTTACTGAATGATTTATATCCATATCACCAACTCTCTATTTTTATTAAATATTTCCATTGAATTATTCCTAATTATAATTTTAATGGTTGTGTTGACGTTTCAACATACTGAACTTTTGTGAAAAAAGTAACTTCTCATTAAGTTAGTGAGTGTCCACATCGGTGGCGGCGCAACATGAAAAGTGGAAGTCAGCAAATCACCTTGCGAGGCTTCTCATTTTCCGTCAGTCTGAACGGGAACGTTATGAGGTGACTTTTTATTTAGGCCACCCAAACAATAGCCTCGTCGTTTCCAACATAACCATTAATAAAAATGTTTTCTTTTTTGCGAGGCCCCTATATATGCGAAGCCGTCAGCAGTCGCCGACGGTTATATGAAAAAAAACATCAACTGAAAGTTTTTTTTAATGTTTTGATGAATCACACGGGCTGCAGTCCACCAGATGGTAAGTAGCTGCTGCAGCCTATGACATCTGCAATCTCAAATGCGGTAATACTCTTGAGGACATAGATCGAATGCCTCATACGTTACTCACTGTGTACGGAACCGTGATATTCAAAATGTAATAAAATTAAAAGCATATGAAAATAAAAAGTGCAGTTACATCATATTTTTTATCCTTTTAGAAACAATGCAATATAGAAGAAATCGCCATATTTCCGGCGGGCTCCGAAGGTTTCTCTCAAAAGAATTTGAACTGCTCAGTTGAAGAAGGCTTAAAAAGATTCAAACTAGTTGCTGATCAAGCTGTTAAGGATGGGATAAGGGTTCGAGGGTATATATCTTGTGTGGTGGGCTGCCCATATGACGGTCCAGTTAGCCCCAAAGCAATTGCAAAGATGACAGAGGATCTATTGGCCATGGGGTGCTATGAAGTATCACTCGGGGACACTATAGGTGTTGGTACGGCCGGGTCGGTTCGCCGGCTCATGCAGGAGGTGCTGGCCGTGGCGACACCTGACAAGCTTGCCCTCCACTTCCACGAGACATACGGGCAGGGACTGTCGAATCTACTTGCAGGGTTAGAGGTAAGGTCACACGTTTTAATCTGCTCTAAAATTAGACCAGCGTAACACTTACACCGTTCTTAAACAGACGTTTAACAGTACAAAAATCAAGAATCGTTGCTTTTTTTTAATGTTATGAAGTAGAACACGTACGTGCAGTCCACTTAGATAAGTGGCTACTGCAGCCCTTGACATCTGTGACTTACTCTTGAGGACATAGATCAACGCCTCGTTTTCTGCATATGCTGGCTATCATACCGTTAAACCGAAACAAAATTAGTGCGATTAGTACTGTTTCAGTGCACAAATAGGTGTGACGGTGGTACCAGTGCAGTTGAATACGAATGTATATCTATAAACGTGTTAACGTAAAAAAGTGTTTTATACGAAAATAGGTATCAGTAGGTTAACAACTATAATAATATAATACGTTTAATAACATTTAAAGATTTGTTGTGTAAGTGTAAACCATTAATTCATAATTCTTTAACGATCTATTATTTAAACCCAAAGATAAATTCAGTTTAAATTCTCTAATTTAAAGTACAAAAGTTTAATTTTTTACAACATCGAATACACTTTTTGTCCTGTTGCATTGTCTAGATTAATACAGGAAAAAGAACAGGAAGAATGATTGTCTACACCTACCGGAAATGTTTTTGCAAATAAAGTTCGAGAATGTTGTGATTGTTGTCTTTGTCTTTTACAACAAGAATGGTTTAAAATACGTCCTTGTGTCTAGTTCTAATAGTTTTCAATATCAAAAAACCAATGTTTTTGTGAACTGTGGAAAATACGTGAAGAACGTACGAAAGTGATTTCGACATTGGCTATACAAGACCATTGTTATGTAAGCTTGGTTGAAAATTTAATGTTAAACAGAGTGAGCATTTGGAATAACAATTCCCCAGAGCAAAGGAAACATTAATTTTCACTCAGCGAAGCCGCGAGCGGGCAACTCTGAGACTTCCGTGTTGTATATCTATTAGATTGCTGAATTCTAAACTGGTTACCCTAGACTCTTGTCTAGACCCTAAGACTGTTTATTTTTTTATACTTCATTGTACAATCTTAAACTATGGTCACAATGGGTGGACTTAATGCCTGGTCGCAAACTCTACCAGCCAACCCAGGTTCATAGTGAGACCTCGTGGTAGGCATTTCATAAAGAGACAGTAATCGAATAAACGTCTACATATGCCACACAAATACTTAAACATATTATATATCATAAAAATAGCATTAACGCATAATTATACAATATAATAACAGATAAACTTTGTTAATTCCTCTGTCCCACATTTAATAGGCTTTTTATTATCCCATATCCCATTTCAACGACTTCTTTAAAAGATATTTATAAGCATCAAACTTGGTCAGACCTGAAAGTAAAACAACAAAATTAAAAACAATATTTCAAATGTATTGTTTAGTTTGAAGCAACGCTTGTTAGACTAGACAGGTGTGGAAGGTTTTATGCCAGAAAATATTGTGGTATGAAGTACGGGCACGGAACAGTCATGTTCGACTTGGTCGACACCATCGTCACGCCTATTTGTGCTTTGGAATAGTACTTCGCATTACTTGTGTTTCGGTGTAAAGATGTGATAGCCAGCATATGCAGAACACGAGGCGATCCATGTTCTGTTGTTGCAGTTGAAACTTAACATCAGGAGGACTGCAAGCCCGTGTGCTACTTCATAACCAAAAAAAATTACACTCATCTACAGTCCACCTCAATGGATGTCGCGCCTTGTATCCTGACCGTTTTCCTAAATGAATAATTTTAAAGAAGACTCATCGAAATTGTATAAACGCAACTGACGCAAAACACCGTGGAAATTTAAATGACTCATTAAAAGATGTAGTTTATTCAAATGCTATTGCAATATAAAATTCTTTAATTTACGCAGTAAAAGATACGTAACAGTAAGCATTGATAACACTGAAATGTTTGTGTTGTCTTTGTTATCAAAAATGTAAACCAGAGCAATAAATAAAAGTATGTTTAGGTATATTTCTGTCTTTGTTGGTTATAAATTTACTTTGTTTGTCTCAGTTGTAATAATTTTAGCTATATGTAGGTACATTTAATGTTGTAAGTTTCGTTAATAGTGCAATATTTTACAATATATCTTTAGCTACATAACAAACTACATAATACCTGTACAATTAATTAAAATTGATAATACAGATACTGGTAAAATTTAAGTGGGTACTTTACTAAATTCATAGCCACGCCGTTTAAACTTTATATTCATACGATACGACTAACATCTGTACATCAATTGTTACGCTAATATCAAAATCTCCTTTAAATCGACTATATTACTCGATATAAAAGATACATTCAACATTATCTCCCAAACACGAGATAGGTGTTATCATGTTGAGCGTGCAACTCAAAGGTCAACACTGCTATAATATAAAAAGTGGCAAATGCTGTAGCACCTAGCTAATCGGCTCGCGCAAATAATCGTAAATACTCCCACTCGTCCTATGACCAGTTACGTCACCCGCGTTACTAAACTATCCTTGTTTTACAGTTCGGTATCAAGACTGTCGATTCTGCTATCTCGGGCCTGGGGGGCTGCCCGTACGCCCGCGGAGCGAGCGGCAACCTCGCAACAGAGGACCTTGTCTACTTGCTATACGGCCTAGGGGCTAGCACGAACATCGACCTACTGAAACTACTAGAGGCGGGCCGATACATCTCAAGCTTCCTTGGCAAAATGACAGAATCTAAAGTTAATAGAGCGTTAGGTGACAGATTTAAGAGCCACGAAGACGTTATCAAAATAGCTTCTTGTAAAGTGTAAAAAATATACATAATGTCGACTTGTAAACAATGTAACATGTATATAACAACGAAAGTGAAAGTAAGAGCAATAAAGGCGACATTTGGTCACATATCGGTTGTTATTATTTTATCTTGGGAGTTGTTTTATTACAATATGGTGAAGAGCGACGCCTCGGAGCGGACTGGTTTTATCAATTACGATGCGGAGTGGGCGCCGGGGCCGCGCGGGCGGCGCGCACTAGTGCGGCGAGCGCGCGACCAGCTGCCCGCTTTTATATTGAATTGACCTTATTTACTCAATGCGATACTGAGCGAGAGGTCGATAAACTTCTCCTATATATTGACAGTGTTTTTCCCACAATTACCTTCCACCGAGGGCACTGAAGTTTAATATACCTACTTTATGGAACACTGACGGTTGGAAACATGGTTGAAGTTAAGATAACCGAGGATATCAGAGTCGGCGGCAGTAACCCGTGTTTTATAATCGCAGAAGTTGGGCAAAATCATCAAGGTGACATTGAAATAGCAAAAAAATTGATAAAAGCTGCTAAGGAAGCTGGAGCCAGTTGCGTGAAGTTTCAGAAGACATGCCTCAAGGAGAAGTTCACAAAGAAATATTTGGAGCGGCCTTACGACAATGCCAACTCTTGGGGCAAAACGTACGGAGAGCACAAACAACATTTGGAATTTTCTGAATCTCAGTACAGAGAACTATTTAAATATGCGAAT
Organism: Choaspes benjaminii; assembly: GCA_018248235.1. Classification (NCBI taxonomy): domain Eukaryota; kingdom Metazoa; phylum Arthropoda; class Insecta; order Lepidoptera; family Hesperiidae; genus Choaspes; species Choaspes benjaminii. The sequence continues at coordinate 12,382 of DWIE01000275.1, forward strand.
GAAGTTGGCATATTATTTACTGCTTCAGCTATGGACATGGTGTCATTTGACTTCCTGGTTAATATAAAAGTCCCATTCATCAAAATAGGTTCTGGCGACTCGAACAACTTGTTGTTCCTGAAATACGCTGCGTCTAAAAAACTGCCGCTGATCATATCCACTGGCATGGTGGACAAAGAAGCCGTGAAGACTATCTACGACATTGTCTCCGCTCAACACAAACAGTTCTGTTTGCTGCACTGCATTTCTGCGTACCCCGTACCGTTCGAAGACTGCAATTTGACTGTGTTGCAAGATTATAAGAATACATTCGACATTCCGGTTGGGTACTCCGGCCAGGAAGTGGGGACGGCGGTCGCGCTGGCCGCAGTGGCTTTGGGCGCTAAGGTGTTGGAGAAGCACATAACGCTGGACAAATGCATGAAGGGCACGGACCACGTGTGCTCGCTGACGCCGGCCGAGTTCGCGCAGCTGGTGCGCGACGTGCGCGTCATCGAGGCGTCGCTGGGCACGCCCATCAAGAAAGTCGTTACCTCAGAAATTCCTTGCATTGACAAACTGCAAAAATCACTCGTCATGGGATCTACTAAAAACAAAGGGGAAATCTTGTACCCAGGAGATGTTAAAATAAAAGTGGCTGAACCCAAAGGACTGAACGCCTTGCATTTAGAGGAAGTGATCTACAAAACCCTTGTTTATGACAAAAAGGAGGATGAACCTTTGAACGAAGGCGATTTCTGCTAACCTTGATATTTTTATTTCCATACACATCACATATTTTTATACTATTGTACCTATATCAACGTTATATCTATAAATAATAAAGGGACCTTATATTTTAAAAGATATTCTACCCAATAATGACAGCATAATCTTCCGAATTTATGTCATAAGTCTGAAATGTATAATTGTTTATTAATTGTGAGTTATTTAAAATAAATAATCTATTATTTCATATATTGTTTGTATTATTTATATATATATTTATAAAACCATCCATCAGTAGGTCGGTATCTAGTCCTTATGAAAATATGATATTGGATATCATCAAAGAACTGAGAATTAGACGGGTAATGTTATATCAATTGAGGTTGAAGTTTTCATCTTTCATGTCTGAGAACATGTCTTGTTCTGACGTCAACGCCCATTCATAAAATTGTGACGTGCGTCAGACTTTTAATATCTAAAAACGAGAAATCGTCGTGACGTCGGCCGAATATTTTTGTCAGTATTCAACCTGCGATCTATTTCGGAAGGAAGCGACGATAGATATAAGAACGAACTAATTATTGCGACACCTTGAGCTGCGTCGGCGTTCGGCGGCGCTCCCGCTCCCGGGCCGAGGGATACTCCCGACCGACGCATTTTATAGCAAACTCAGTTTTATTTTTATTGACGACACGAGGGGCAGCGGAGTGAAGTCCATCGGCATGCGGTGTAGTAGTAGTAATAGAGCATAAGTGGCGCAGCAGCAGGCGCTGTTGGCACGCTGCCCGCGCCGCCGCCAGTGCCCAGCAGGCCGGCCCGCCCGCCGCCTGCGCCGCTGCCCGCCCGAGCCTCTCCGCGCCTCTCCGCGCCTCGCTTGCAGAGCCACGCTGCCTCCTCGCCGTTGCATCATAAAACGCTCCCAACACATAATATTTGTATTAGCGCGCCTTCAATCTCGGAGAAACTCGGAGTGGCCAGTTCAGAGCCGCCGCCGATTTAGGTCGCCCGGTTCGGTGCTAGCGGTGGGATATTTTTATTGCCAGTGTGCGGTGCAGACGTACGAGCGCCTCGACCACGTTGCTAGTTAAATAAATTATTATTTATAGCGTAAAACCCATTCCATAAACATAATCCAGTGATCCGTGTTCAGATGCACGGACGAGTCTTCATGCCCGCGACCGGAGTGCGATATGATGCGTGACAGAGGAATGTGATTGGACGATTGTTGAAAAATTTGGCATTTAGGTAAACGTTGACATTCGTGAAGTGCATTTGTTAGTAGTGTGCGTATGATATCTGCAAGATGCATCACTTGTACCCGTTGGCGAAGGGCGACCCGATGTGCCCGCTGGGCTTCCACCCGCAGGTGCGGTGGCCCACACGCTGCAAGCGCTGCTTCCGCGACTACAAGGAGCACGGCGGCCGCAAGAGGGACGACGACTTCACCGTCTCTACACCGAGCCTCTCTACTTGGAACTCGCCAGCGTCACGGTTAGTGTTCGGTTGCAGCAATGAAAAGTAATATGTTTGATAGCTTACCTAGGTTCCTCAATAAGTTAACAAACTATTGGTTATACATATGACAAGTTTGTATGACAGACTTAAAATATTTGAAAATACTTTTTATTCCGAATGTTAATCCACAAGGCTATCTAATTCCTTGGCCTCACGAATCATCAAAACGTATCCAACATTTCAAAAGGAACAACTATACATTGTATATAATAGAGTATAGAATAAACATCTAAATATAAAATGCAAATTTGAGAACAATGAATTATTTTATGTTTTAAAGATATTTTGTTATAAATGCGGACCCACGATGATTCGTTTTTCTTACACGCATGGAACTTTTTTAACATTTCTATTTATTATTTAAACAATTTTAAAAGTTCCCGAAAGAATGTCAAATAGAAACTGCAACTCCTTAATTTAACTCTTTAATAGCTCAACACCTATGACATAGTTTTTAAATATCCAATAAAAACAAATAAAAATATTTCCAAACAAACTTTAATACATATGAGACAGTATTGTAATAGTTTTGCAGCTTTCCATAAAAAGAAAGGTTTTATATTGAGGCACAGTTATTAAGGGATTGGAAAATTCCAGTGATAAGTACCCTCGTCAATACCTGAAAAGCTTCTATAGTTGTTTGACTTATTTGGAGTTGGAAATAAACTTATGTATCCGCATGTCTGAAGTATAAATATGTAGCATTAAATGTTGAGAACGCATGTTCATTACGACTTGGTAAAATTGGTCTAACGGTCGAGTTAGATACAGCGGTTTGAAATTTCTTGATCCTATTGAAATGCCACCAAATTCGGAAAAAAATAATTGGGTATATGTAAATAATATTGTTCTGTATCTACATTCGTTTCGTCGTCATCAGTACTAGGTACTCATGCTGTGTTGCCACCGAAAAAATAAGTGATCTTCATACTTTTAAGAAGAAATGAAGTTTTAATAATATCCTTTAATTTGAAGTATAAGATACGTAACGATACACAAAATCAACCTAACAGTTTATCTCTCAAAAAATTATAAATAAATAATTAACCCTCACAAATTATTTAATGTAGTGAAAGAGATTGTAAACCATACTCAACAACCTTGCACCGATGCGCTGTCCGTGGCACGGTTGTTGATGAACCGGTTTGCCAAAGAGTATTCGCAGATTTGATTTCCATTTTAGGACAGGATTTATTAGGACATATTTAAGGACGATCTACATTATAAATGCAGCGAAAAGCAACACTAACAGCGGTAATCCTTAACCTAACTACGTACCTTAAAACATACTGATGTGGTCTCACACATGCGGGCAATTTTCCTTTTATCCAGCTCCTAGCATCTACAACCACGGATGGTCGGACGGACACAAATACAGCACTGGCCCTGGAGATAATGATTTGTAATGACAAAACGCAGTAAAACGAACTCTGTTGCTTTGCAATGCGAATAGGTGTTAAAGACATAGTGCGCCAAGTAACTTCTTGTATAACCCATAAATATATTAAACATATCTGAAGTAACATACCAACTTTTCCATTTTGATTGGCATCTGCATTTTCTCATTGAACTATGCAATGCCTTAGACACCCGTGTAAAGACACGTTGTATACAATCGTTCTGCTATGAAACCATAAAAAGAGAATCATGGCACAATTCCAAACTTCTGAATGTTTTCACGAATTGTTTGGATTGCGCCCGGTAGCTCTGACGGATTGACGCAATGCCCGCCTCCGTTTGTACTAGTACTTAGACCAGTGTACTGAAAAACGCATAATATGTAATGTTCTGCTCTTAGCGATGCATACGTCAAGTAATTATAAAAATTGGTTAAAATGTGATAACCGTACTTATAAAAATTACACCAATGATGAAGAGATCTGATGCCTTATATCTTGACGCTATCGGCAAATTATTAGTCATAATTTAATTGTATAGTTTTTATTTACGTATTTATTATAGTGTCTTCGCTACAATACTGTAGGATACTCGTACATGAGGCATCCAATTTAGCACTCAAAAGTTACAAGGCAATTGTGAGCGACTTCGAACAGAACGATGAGGTTATTTTGAGGCAGTAACTGTTGGTATGGGCCACAATGGTCACATAACATCAGGCGAATGGCAAGCCTATTTGATATTTTAATTCTTTGTAAAAAAACGAACTATCGATAATTTGTTCACGGCCTGATATTTCAGTAACGTTTAGGGAAATCTACAATTTAAGCATAGCTTGTGAATCAAAATTTCAGGGATGAAGTCAGACAAATTTATAAAGATCATATAATTTGCGCGTATGAAGTTCTCGGGCACACTTCGTTATAAATAAGCTTTCGCTTGCCGGTAAATAGGTCACAATCATCCAGAAACAATTAACCTCATCGACCGTAACCGGAAATGCTCATAAACGCAACTCCGCGTCGCGTCGTAAGCTCTTAAGCGATTAGGTAATAGCATCGTGTGTCTATTACGGTGGATTCTCTTTATTATACTAAGAGCTCTATGCCCACGGCTTAGCTCGTTTGATACAAACTTTCATCTCCCTTTTCACTACTTTAGGGGTAGAATTTCCAAAAATCCTTTCTTAGTACCCAACTACAGTATAAAAGGAATCTGTATGCAAATTTTCAATGCCCCGGCCCCAATAGTTTAGGCTGTGCGTTGATATGTCTGTCAGTCAGTTATCTTTTTATATATGTAAAATAAACTACAGCGGAAATGTATTATATAGGTGGTAATACCATACTATCTGTACCTTTTACGGGTGGTAGAACATGAATATGTTCAACTGGGTCGGTACCACCGTCACACCTATTTGTGCCGTGAAACAGTA